>JAPYYD010007578.1:0-10159 GCA_028551405.1 Uromys caudimaculatus
AGATCAATGGAATAGAATTGAAGACCCAGAAATGAACCCACACACTTATGGTCACTTGATCTTTGACAAAGGAGCTAAAACCATCCAGTGGAAAAAAGACAGCATTTTCAACAAATGGTGCTGGTTCAACTGGTGGTCTACATGTAGAAGAATGCAAATTGATCCATTCCTATCTCCTTGTACAAAGCTCAAGTCCAAGTGGATCAAGGACCTCCACATAAAACCAGACACACTGAATCTAATAGAAGAGAAAGTGGGGAAAAGTCTCAAACACATGAGCACATGGGAAAAATTCCTGAACAGAACACCAATGGCTTATGCTCTAAGATCAAGAATGGACAAATGGGACCTCATAAAATTGCAAAGGACACAGTCAATAGGACAAAATGGTAACCAACAGATTAGGAAAAGATCTTTACCAGTCCTACGTCCGATAGAGGGCTAATATCCAATATATAAAAAGAACTCAAGAAGTTAGACTCCAGAGAACCAAATAACCCTATCAAAAAATGGGGAACAGAGCTAAACACAGAATTCTCAACTGAGGAAACTTGTAGGGCTGAGAAGCACCTAAAGAAATGTGTAACATTCTTAGTCATCAGGGAAATGCAGATCAAAACAACCCTGAGATTCCACCTCACACCAGTCAGAATGGCTAAGATCAAAAACTCAGGTGACAGCAGATGCTGGCGAGGATGTGGAGAAAGAGGAACACTCCTTCACTGATGGTGAGATTGCAAGCTGGTACAACCACTCTCGAAATCAGTTTGGCAGACCCTCAGAAAATTGGACATAATACTACCTGAGGACCCAGCTATACCTCTCCTGGACATATACCCAGAAGATGCTTCAACATGTAATAAGGACACATGCTCCACTATGTTCATAGCAGCCATATTTATAATAGCCAGAAGCTGGAAACAACCCAGATGTCCCTCAACAGAGGAATGGATACAGAAAATATGGTACATTTACACAATGGAATATTACTCAGGTATTAAAAACAATGACTTAATGAAATTCGCAGGCAAATGGATGGAACTTGAAAATATCATCCCGAGTGAGGTAACTCAGTCACAAAAGAATGAACATGGTTTGTTCTCACTGATGAGTGGATTTTAGCCCAAAATGTTGGAATAACCAAGATTCACTTCACAGCAACTGTAGGACTGAGCGTGAGGTCCCAGATGGAGGAGTTGGAGAAGTGACTGAAGGAGCTTAGGGAGTTTGCAGCCCCATGGAGGGAACAATAGTGTCAACTGGCCTGAACCCCCCTGGTGCTCCCGGAGTCTGGACCACCAACCAAAGAATACACATGGAGGGACCCATGGTTTGGATCACAGATGTGGCAGAGGAGGGCCTTGTTAGCTACCAGGGGGAGGAGAGGCCCTTGGGCCTGAGGGTTTTAGATACCCCAGTATAGGGGAATGCCAGGGAGGGAAGATGGGAGTGGGTGGGTGGATGGGGAATACCCTCATAGAGGCAGGGGGATTCGGGGGGGGGGGATAGGGGATTTCCAAAGGGGAGACCTGGAAAGGGGGAAACATTTGAAATGTAAATAAAGTATCAAAAAAATGAACAGATACATTATATTTTCTACATTCTTGGTTAAAATCAACAATTAATGAAAATTCCTGTCAAAGCATATTAGCTCATATGCAGGATGGCCATCTATATTGTATATAGAAGTAGGATTGTCCTAAATATAATAGAAGAAAATTATAAATGTGTAATAAAAGTAACTTTTTTCATTTAATTCCTTCATAAATGACATCATTGATTTGAAAATACAAAATATCATCTATTAGCATTATATTTGTCAAAGATTAGACCAGAATTTTGAGAAGTAACTTTGATGGACCCTAAGAAAATAATAATAGCAAATGTCCAACACCAACAACAAAATTCTAACTCTTTAGTTCAAATTTCCCAAATGCCATACATGTCCAGTTACTTTTTATTCTACCTTTTTGCTTCTACTGCTAACTATTTCATTGTGTTAAATTATTTTCCAATTTCCCCATGAAAATATCTTTCATCTCACCACACTGACCTCTTTATAGACAACTTTACCTCCTCATTCCCTTGTCTTTATCCTACAGAGAAAATGAGCTATGTAAAGCAGAAGGGCAATTAATCAGATTGAATAACTTAGTAGGTGCTCTGTTTCACGTGGCCAGAGTACTGTCTTTGCCTTCATAGGGTAAAGGGCAGAAATCACAATAATGTAAAGGCCTAAGTGCTCAATGGGATACCCCTGCCTTTTGTTATAGACTACATCAGAGGAAAATAAATGCACAAGGATCTTGGCTCAGCTTAAACTTCTGTCGTTCACTTACACACGTCCTAGAAAGTATTTCTGCTCTCTGAGAAACTTATCTCTGTTTAGTTAGCTCTAAAACGATATCAATATTTGACATAAAATATAATTTTGAGAATTAAAGATCTTAAGTAGTAAAGTGCACTTTGTTGTGATTTAAAAAATAGCCAAACTCTATGCAGAACTTTCTAATGATGAGTCTTAGGAGCTTTGTGGACTTGGTGAAATAGTAATAGATAAAGATATCTGAGTGTCTACACAAAGAAACACACACACATGTGAGTGCACAACACACACCTGTTTGTGCTAGCAGCAGATAAGACCATTAACAACAATGTATCAAAGAGGGAAAAGAAGGCATTTACCAACTTACCTAATGACAGATACTAGGAGAGTATAAATCTTCCCATTTTTCTCTTCCATGAATATCTTTGCTCTTTCAACCCCACTCCAGCAAAATTCATTAGAACCAGTTCCTGGAAATAGGTCTTCTGAATACTAAAAGTGATTTTGCTGACCCTAGAATGGAGAGTTGGAAGGCCCTATAACTTTTTAAAGCAACAAAACAAAATTATCTTGAAGTCAATACTCTAGCTAGTGGCTCCATAAACATTTTCACTGGAATTTCAGTTTCTTCTGACAGATTTTTACAAGTCTCTTCATGTACAGAAGTATGTAAAAATCAGTATACAAATAAAATATGTAATGATAAAGAATTACAATAAATATATTTTAAAGTCTCTTATGCATATGATGTTATCATTTATTAAAGATGAAAACAAGGTTGTGTGTAAATAAAATGGATATGCTTACATATTCTATATGAGGAAATTTTGACTGAATATTCAATACTATAGATATAGAGTGTCTTCAAAATCTGTCAGAATTGAATGACCTGTTAAAATTTACAATTTTCAGTGCCACTTCACATAAATACATAGCCAGCACAAATGGCAAAATAAATTGAGGAGAATCTTCACTAAGCCAAAATTCATCTTTTTATGAGACTCTAGTTAGCAAATTAATTGGAAATCTGTAAAGTACATCATTCTAACATACTGTAAGACAAATATACATTAATTTGAAGTAACCATTGTGGGGAATAGTGAGAAAGACACTAAAATCTTTGATATATGTAATTAAACCATTGTGTTTTTAAAAGAGCCAAAAGCTCAGCCTGTCAGTATAATCGCCTCATTACAGAACATACAACATCCTCGAGCCAGCTGTTTTAAGCAGTGCTCATTGTTGGTTTGTGGAAGGAAAGCATGCTTGGTGCCATGCCTGTATGCTACAGATTTAGAGCAGCACTGCAGTGTAGCTGTGTGATGCATTACTGGTGTGTGCTGCAAGAACACCATAGAATTCTTTAAACATTTGATTTTAAATGCAACCTATTGTTTTTGTCAATTTTCACAAGCTTCTGATTCACCAAGCATAACATAAATGGCATCACGTGCCACATATAAGAAGCTGGGCTCCTGGTGAATTTTGATATTACAGAGATAAAGAGACTGCCTTTACTGCACATTCCATTTCGAGGAAAGATTTGCATTGGTGAGAATATGAGCTAAGTTAGAGGAAAGCTACTAAATTATATAGTCAGCCTCTAACACACATGCTAGCACAGGCTCTCATGCCAAAGTTCATCTGGGAAGGCACATTTCTAGAGTGCCAACCAGAGACAATGGATTCAAATAGTAACTTTTACATATTGAAAAATAAAGCAGGCTTTCTCACATCTGTTTATTTTATTATTTTCATGGAATCCACAAACAATCCTGAAAGGTTAACATTAAGTAAGTCAGACAGACACGATTATGTTATACAATAAAGGAGAGAGAGAGAGAGAGAGAGAGAGAGAGAGAGAGAGAGAGAGAGAGAGAGAGATGATTAAAGCATTTGGATTTGTGGGGTGGTAGGAATTCTATTTTAGTGTCTGAGTTTCACACATATTCTATTTTAGATTCAACTGTTTCACAGGGTGCTATTTTTAATTTGAAAAAACTTTGCTTGGCTTCTTAAAAAGGCTCTAATTGAGCAAAGAAGGTAGATGCAAATTCTACCCTGGTATTTGAATAGGGCACAGATTGAGGCATGCATATGTAAATATGTCGCACACACACTCTTAGAGTATGAACACAAATATATTTATAATTTGTCTCAGTTGCACAGACATTGTGGAATTCTCACATGACATATTGTAGTTTTTATTTTTGCTACTTAAATTATATTAAACTTTTAAATGATATTTTAACACAAAACACTTTTTCCATAACCAAATCTGTCCCCTTCCTCAAAAAAATTTAGTTACCATTCAAGTCAACTCTGCCCTCGTTCAAAGAACAAAATCTTTTGTTCTATGAAATCTCAAAGGAAAACATAAAGGGTTACTATCTTGGATGCATTAAAATGTTATCTTTGAGGTAGCTTATGCAAAGGCCATACCGAGAAATTGATCAGCACTTGAGAACAAAGGTTTGAATCAGATGTTTAATGTACTACATTTTCCTTGTGGAAGGGTCCTACTATTCTCCAGATCAATTTTCAACCATTTGTGCTTCTCTTTCTTGTTCAGTGTGTAAGATAAGATCGGAGGGTGACCGATCCATGTCAACTACACAACTCGGCCTCCTGAATCGGTTAACTTCATCGTGGATAAGACTTAAGCGGTAAATTACTGGATAGGAGAATAGTTCATCAGTTGGCCATTTCTGTAGTTCATTTGTGCTTTGGTCAGTAGTTGTATTTCTTTATTCCACCACAAGGGGGCGTCTGAAAGAACGCTGTTACCTCATACCACTCTGGTGGCAAGAATTGAATCCCAGTAGAACTATCTACCCAGTCTTCATCTCTCAGAAACCCTTAACAATCTTTGTGTATTTCATTAACCCAGCCAATGCGTTTGCCCATGTCCTCAACTGAACCATATAAATCTCAAATCCGTTTGCTTTGAGACTCTGGTGAATACATACAGCATATACATATATATGGTGATTTATTTTTAAGCTGTGGTTTGCGCTGACGATAATATACTTGAAATTTTAATTATTCAACAATAAACATTCCACAATGGATTCTATTTCACTTTTATAACATTAATTAATGCTGTAATAATTCTCAATATAAATAAAAAAAATCATTGCAGATAACTGTTCTTCATACACAAACACACACACACACACACACACAAACACACACACACAGAGAATCATAATTTTTTAAAGATGAGAAAATTGTCATCAAAATGCTAGGTATAGTTCATGATACTTCTATTTGCTTTTCCTCAATTATAATTATGGAATTGCTACTGCCTTGATATAGACTATTCTAATTTCTAGTTGTCAAATATGGCCGTGAACAACTTTTCTTTATATCCAATGATACTCCTTCATTTATCTTAGTCATTCTTGAGGAGTAGGAAGTCTTAAAATCATACCCAGTCTCATGCAAAATGATAGGCTATCCTGCCTGCTTCTGTATGACATTCTGAGTAGCTATTATCATTTACTAAAATGCATGATAAGAGGTAAACACAGAGGACTACTGTAACAACTTATATCTACTTCTGAAGAAATTTACCCTATCTATCTCTCAAAAGATACACACATACACTAACCCAAAAAACAGAGAAATATGATCCCGATCCACTGCCCCTTATAGGAGTAATCCAGGAATTAGAAACAGACAGACACTATTAACTATTTTCACATTTGAAATTCTGTTTTGTTGTTGCTGCTGTTTTGTTTTGTTTCATTTTTTTTTTGCACAACTCTTTCTGACAACTTCTCCTGTAAATTTTGACTCTGCAAGAATAATTACCAAGACATTCTTAGTTCTTTCTGAGTCTGTGGGCTCCAGTGGTGACAGTTGATCGGTGTAAATAGATGTGTATAGTATCAGATCATGCAAAGCATATTTTCAGCATTTCTTTCTCATATTAGACAAAAAAAAGATTGAACTTTGGAAAGCTATTGGAATTATATACATCTTCATTACATTAATGGTTAAAAAGACATACCTGATTTAATGCAGATAGGTAGGAAATTCTTCTACCTTCATCACATACAGGAAAGTAATTGAGAATACAGAAAGATAGTCTTTTACCCAGCCTATTACCATGTTTTATTATTTAATATCTAAAAGCTTTAATCATTGTTCTTTTCTTTTCATAAGGTATGTTCAATATTCTATATTTCTCCATGTATCACCATAAAATATACTTCATGTGCAATAAGTCAAGTACTTAAGTGTAATTCCCTTTTTAAGACTAATAAAAGAATTGTTTGCTTCAACAATTTCCAAACATCACAGAACAACTGGCTATTCAGGAGCTTGAATGTAAAAATGGAACACAAAATGACAGGTAAAACCTTTTGACTCAAAAAACCTAAAACCCAATTTCATCATTTAAATAAAAGATTGCAAACCATTTTATAGCTCTGCTGTCTGAAGTGATTTCTAAATCACTAAGGCCTGATTATCATAAAGAGTAGTCTGCGAGGGTAGCTTTCTCCTGGCACTATTTGACTATGTGGCAGAGTAGGGCCTTGTTGGCCATCAGGGGACGGAGAGGCCCTTGGGCCTGAGGGTGTTTGATGCCCCAGTTTAGGGGAATGCCAGGGAGGGAAGACGGGAGTGGGTGGGTGGGTAGGGGAGCACCCTCATAGAGGCGGGGGGAAGGTGGAGGGGATAGGGGGTTTCCAAAGTAGAGACCTAGAAAGGGGGAAACATTTGAAATGTAAATTAAGTATCAAAAAATAAAAAATTTTAAAAAAAGATGGCAGCACTGTAACAAAACAAAACAAACAAACAAACAAAACAAAACAAAACAACAACAACAAAAAACCCGTGGTCTGCAAGTATCCTCACAACCGTGCTGGCTGTTTCTCATAAGATGCAACCTAGGCGACTACTGTATTCTCTGAAGTTGAAGCGCATTCTTTTTGGTATAAACCGATTATATTAGCATTTGTTTTGCCAACCTAACTCAGTATGTTCTTCAATGTTTTTTGGGCTTCTCTTTTGTCCTTATTATGGCCTTGATTCCTAGTTAAAAGGTTTGTTTTATTCTCTAACACTTAAAAAGCAACATCATTTCTATTGTATCTTTGTTTTCATGACCTATAATTCTTGTCTCTTACTTCCTTACACTACTTGTGTGTGTGTGTGTGTGTGTGTGTGTGTGTGTGTGTGTGTGTGTTGTGTATTCAGACATAGGCTTTATATGTAGCCTGGATTGCCCTTCAATTTGAAATTCTTCTACATTTGTACTACCATAACAGCTTAAATCACACTATCTTAGTTCTTTACTACTAAAATTGTCTTCCTGTAAGGACATTACTATCAGTAGTATTTTATAAAGTGGTTCAAGAGTCAAAACGTTAAGTAAAATTTGAAGATATTAGGGGGGCAGTCAAGATGGCTCAGTGGTTAACAGCATTAACTACACTTTCAGAGGCCCATCTGTGATTCTCAGTATTCCCATTGTTGCTTATAAACATCCATCCCTCCAGTAAAATGGGATCCAATGCCCTCTTCTATGGTCCACAATGCCAGAAACACATGTGTTACAGAGACATATATGTAACCAAACCATCCTTGAAGTTAAAAAGAAGTAAAGGACAATAAATAAAAAATACTAAATGTCAGGTTGAAAAGTGAAGACATAAAGAAATAATGACCTTCTTTTTTTTAATTTACTTCATTTTGGTCTTAATATTTAGCTTTTTTATTTAGTAAAAGAAGTGACAATGATGATGTAATGACTAAATTTCTGTAAAAGAAATCTCTGGGTAGAGAGAACACTGAATCTCTGTGTTGGGAGAACATTATTAGTTGTCTACCCTCTAAAGGGTTTGGGTAGCAGGTAGACACTATTATATGTGTGTTTATCACCAATATTTCAAGAAGTTAAGAGGCTTATCAGATGTGAACTGGGAAGTGGTACAATATGGCCTGATATGTTTCTGAGGGCTTTCCCATAACTAGAGCTAAAGAAATTCTCAATGTTTTGATCACTAATAATAGTCTCCCTAACAGTCACTCTGTGTGCCCATTTTTAGGCAGAAAAGCAAAACAGAAATTTTCAGGAAGTTTTTATAGGTATTGTAATGTGAGATGCATGTGCAATCAGAATGAACATGATCATTGGTCAGAAATCAGATGGAAGCTGTAACTCCATTCATTTAAACAACAACAACAAATTCTCAGAACTCATTTAGAATGATTAAAAAAAAGTAAGTTACAGAACAAATATTTGGAAGCCCATTAATAGAAAATTATGGCTAATTATTTCAGTGATTTTTTCCATTTTCAGCATTATAATAATAATAGGAATTTTAAATTACACATTTCTATGCCACAAATTTTAACACTGCAATATGGCTTTCCTTTGAGAGAATCAACTATCTCAAGTTCCAGATTTCATCATTTGTGCATTTATTCATTTATCAATTAAAAATGGTTTAATATATACAATGGGCGAAGTACTCTGCAATTTTCAAAATAGAACTGAATTAAATATAATACTTATTATCAGGCAAATCATAGTATTAGGCACACATGTAAACATAGAAACTTAGCTCTTAAAGGGGTACTGTGAAAAATGGTTGTAAATAATAATTTAAAATAACAATTGTAACAACAAAGAAGAAGGAACAATATCTTTGCTGTTTCAGGAAAAATAATGAATCTTCTGTGTCTCACTATCTAGTAGTATTTTTTTGTCTTTAGGTCCAGGTATGTCTCCTTTTTCAAAGTGATTCACCTTTGTAAAAAAGGGAACTCATTTCAACATCTTGGAATATATTAATTAAATCCCAATTTACCAAAGGCACACCAAATGCCTGCTGTGAGAAAAGAACAATTTGTATCATTACTTATACAACAATAGAGTTCATTAGGAGTTTAAAATTTACCTGGAGAAACATTAGTCTCAAAGACATTAAGAGAAAATCTCTTCTCTGCTGGTAAAAGGACATCCAAAGGAGTCAGATTTAAACAAAGCTAGGGAACCCAGAAAATATATTCAACTTACACACAGAAACAGGAATATTTAGTGTCCTCCAAGAACAAGTAATAGTTTCCAAAATACCTTTAAGGGAATGAATTCTAGGCAAAATGATGTGAATGTCAAGACAGCATGAAGCACTACTGGGAAAACCTCACAGACCAGCTCTAGCTAAGTAACAAAGAATCTAAATAAGAACAAGAGTGGTCATAGCAGCTAGAAAAATTATTTTAGATCTTGCTTTTAAGCACTTGGAACAGTTTATATCTTATTTACTATGTAAATGATAGGCATTAATAGTAAAGGGAATTTTTTTTTCCTTTTCTTTCTTTATTTTTGATACTTTATTTACATTTCCGATGATTCCCCTTTTCTTTGGAAACCCCGTGTCCCCTCCCCCTCCCCGCCTCTGTGAGGGAATTCCTCCTCCCGCCTACCCACCCACCCATTCCCATATTCCCACCTTGACATTCCCTTTTACTGGGGCCACTAGCATCCTCAGGCCCAAAGTCCTCTCCTTTCTCCCTGGTGGCCATCGAGGTGATTCTTCTGCCTCATATGTAGTCCAAATCATGGGTCCACAGATGTGTTTTCTTTGATTAGTGGTCTGAACTAGAGGACGACCAGCGGGAGGGTCGGGCCCATTGACGCTCTTGCTCCCTCCATGGGGCTGCCAATTCCCTCTGCTCCTTCAGACTTTTCTCCAACCCCTCCATCTGGTACCTCACTCTCAGTCCAGCGGTTACTGTTAAGTGAAACTTGGGCATGCTGAACTTGTGGGCTAATATCCGCTTATCAGTGAGTACATACCATGTTCGTTCTTTTGT
>JAPYYD010007579.1:0-10159 GCA_028551405.1 Uromys caudimaculatus
AATCACCAAGACCTCAGCTTTGGTCTTACAAAGAAAAAACCATCAGTCATCTTAAGGAATCACTGACTTCGTTATCGGAAGTAATACTATAGAATTGGAGGAGATTAGACTTAACTTTTCCCCCAGCAAGGAGGGCTATGTGCTGCCTTAGCTGAAGAGTGTTGCTTTTGTATATTCTGGGGTTGTTAAAGATTCAGTTGCCAAGGTGAGAGTAAGTAGGGTTAGCCAAGTGGAAGAGAGAGAGAGGAAACAGTCAGGGCTGGTTTAAGTCTTGGTTTAACATCTTAGTTAACAGCTCTCATATTTACCTTGTTAAGACCTTAATTGTTCTCCTATTGTTGACTTTTGGCCCCTATATTTTGAACTGCTTGCCAGGATATAACAAATGGTGGATATGCCGTACTGGATTAACCCCTTGTGTCACTACTTCAGTTTTGAACCAGTCTAAAGATTTCTGTATTATGGTTCAGCTTGTTCCCCAATTCTATTACCATCCTGAAGAAGAGGTCATTGATGAATATGACTCTTGACCCACTCTGTTTAAAAGGGAACCTGTATCTCTAACCCTAGCAGTCATGTTGGGGCTGGGGGTAAAGGCCGGAGTAGGAACAGAGACTGCAGCCCTGGTCAATGGACCACTGTAGTTAGAGAGAGGATTGAGTGAGCTTCATGAGGCCATGAACGAGGACCTTCAAGCTTTAGAAAAGTCTGTCAGTAGCCTGGAAGAATCCTTAACCTCCCTATCAGAAGTAGCTCTACAAAACAGGAGAGGGTTAGATTTGCTATTCCCAAAAGAAGGAGGATTATGTGCAGCCCTAAAAGAAGAATGTTGCTTTTATGTTGATCACTCAGGAGCCATTAGGGACTCCATGAGCAAGCTTAGAGGAAGGCTAGAAAGAGGCAAGAAAGAACAGGAGGCTGGACAGCGGTGGTTTGAAGGATGGTTCAGCAAGTCGCCTTGGATGACGACTCCGTTTTCTGCCTTTGCAGGACCCCTGCTGATTTTATCCCTTTTGCTCACTATTGGACCTTGTTTAGTTAATAGATTAATAGCTTTTGTCAGGGAACGAGTAAGTGCTGTACAGATTCTAATGTTAAGACAGCAATATCAGGCTCTGTCTACGACGATACAGAAATATAATTCTAAGATTAGAATTAGGTACTAGAAGAAGTGGGGAATGAAAGACCTGACCCCCTTATGAGGAAAGTTAGACCCCTAGCACACTTGGAGCCAGAAACAGAAATAGGACTGAAATTGCCTGCTTGATCAAACCCAGCTGCATTCTTTCCCCTAAGAAACCGGTGACCTTGGCCTGGCCCCAGGGCCAGAGGCACAATGTTTCAGGAACTAGCTAACCACAAAAATGTGCAACTGCCTTGTGACTGACATAGAACATTCTGTACTTCCCCATAATGCAAATTCTTTCCGTTCCCCACCCCTTGCTTTGTGTTTTCCCTTGCTTTGTGGTTTTTTCCTTTAAATACCCCTGACTTCAGCTGCTCGGGGCCGGACTCCTCTGCCCCTGCGTCGGTTATGAGCTCCACCCCAGTGCACTGGTCCCCCCGATTAAACCTCATGTGATTGCAGCAAGGACGGTCTTTCGTGAGTTCTTGGGGGGTCGTGCCATCCCGAGACTTGAGCGAGGGCCTCCCCAACTCGGAGGTCTTTCAACCACACTCCTTTCATCCCTCATGGAACCTTAATTGGATGCCTTCTGCTACTTGCTTTTGGTCCGTGGGCCTTTAATCGACTCACGGGTTTTATTAAGCATCAGACTGACTCCTTGGCATCCCGACATTTACAAGCACATTACCACCACCTTGATTTGATTGACCAAGGCATTGAAGTGCCTGAGGCCAGTGAGACTCTTATGGGAGCTGCAAAAAAACTCAGATTTGTTCATGCTTGCTTACAAGCATCGTGGGCATCAGGAGAGGTGCAAGGCAAAGCACTGCAAGGGGAGGACCATGCATTCTGCTTCTGAGTCCCCTGTGAAGCAAACCTGATTACATAGAGGTTGGTGTTCAGAGGTGTTCGTTAAATAGAAGGTCCCCTAGAACCTCTCCTCTTCAAAAGACACCATTATCTAAAAGGAGGAAAAAAAAAAAACTTCCTAGAGGATCAAGTCAATACTCCTCCTCCCTGATTGTAAGTCCACCCATCTTTTGGACAGGTCTTTGTTCACTAACTGGTCATCACGCAGGTCATAAAATAAAATAAAAGTGAGGAGATGTCCAGAGCCAAACCCAGGAACTACCACTGTTATGTGAAACTTAGCCAGTTAAGGTGCAAAGTTAGAAAGGTCAGGGTGTTTACTCTCTCCGGTCCCAGAGACTGAAAGAATGTCTGGTATTTCCTGTAAACCTGTTATGGTAGTGGGTTAACCTTGGGTCATGTGTAACTTTACCACCCGCCTATACTCTTAAGCTGCTGGTCTGAAGTAAACTTTGGAGCTTGAATGGAGAGACTCTGTCTTGCTCCCAGGTACCTTGTGTTTCTTGTCTCATTCTTTCATCTGTCACTCCCCTTTCCCTAGGACCATGCTGAATTCCCAGCAGGCCAGGGCAAGAAGTAAGGACTTTAAAATAGCCATTTGAATTACATTTTAAATTTGCATTTGAAAATGATCAAACAAATGGTACATTACAACAGTGTATAAGAAACATCAAAATAGGGCAAGAGAGATGGCTCAGAAGTTAAGAGCGCCAACTGCTCTTCCAAAAATCACGAGTTCAAATCCCCACAACTACATGATGGCTCACAACCATCGATAATGAGCTCTGATGCCTTCTTCTGGGGTGTCTGAAGACAGCTACAGTGAGCAGGGCCAGAGCTAGGGGGCCGGAGACAGAAGAAAAAAAAAGTGTCTGAAGTCAGCTACAGTATACTTGCATATAATAAATAAATCTTAAAAAAAAAAAAAAAAAAGAAAGAAACATCAAAATACCTAATGAAAATTTCAAAACAGAAACTTTTTATAGAGGGTTAGGAATTCAGTGAGTTGATTTAATGTCAGGCGGAGTAAAGTCACACAAGGTACCAGTGAAGTCAAAGACAGAATTAATAGAAATCAGCTATATCAAATTCTATCATATATACAATAGTCAAACACACACTTAAGATTCCCCTAACCGCCGGGCAGTGGTGGTGCATGCCTTTAATCGCAGCACTTGGGAGGCAGAGGCAGGTGGATTTCTGAGTTCAAGGCCAGCCTGGTCTACAGAGTGAGTTCCAGGACAGCCAGGGCTACACAAAGAAACCCTGTCCCGAAAAACCAAAAAAAAAAGAAAAACCAAAAAAAAAAAAAAAAAAAAAAGATTCCCCTAACCAAGGGCATTGTGGAAAGACCTCCATGTGATAGCTGGTCTTTCTTGCTAACTTGGATCTGTCTGGAGTTCACTAAAACCCAAGATGCTGGGTATAGTTGTGGAGGCTTTTTCTCAGCTGATCATTTGAAGTAGGAGCACCCACCTTAAATCTGGATCTTTGGAGGTGAGATAATCCATAGCAAATCTGAGCCATACCTTCTGGTGACAGTCTATATAAAGATCATGAAAAGATGAAAACACTTGCTTTTTGCCTGTTTGCCATTACTGTCTCTGGCAAATTCATTCCTTCATGGGCATTACAGCCTACTTCTTCAGGATCCCAATGTATACTGAAAACTGGCTGAGACATCCAGCCTCATAGACTGAACAACTACTGGATTCTTGCAGCCTGTAAGCCAAGGTAATAAATTCAATCCCTCTCTCTCTCTCTCTCTCTCTCTCTTTCTCTCTCTCTCTCTCTCTTTCTCTCTCTCTCTCTCTCTGTGTGTGTGTGTGTGTGTGTGTGTGTGTAGAGATATTTTTCTTCTATTATTTCATTTCTCAAGAAAACTTTGACTGATACACTCTAAGATAAAAATTTTAAGACACTAAAGAAATTGATGAAGACACCAAAAGATAAAAAAGACCTTTCATGCTCATGAGCAGAAGAATTAATTTTGTGAAAATGAAAATGTCCTACTGAAAGAAGTCTACAGAATCAATAATGGGTTTAGGGCCATTCTTTAAAGATATAGAAAGACAATCTCATACTTCATATGGAAACACAAACTATAAAAACAATTCCCAAACAAAAGGTATGCTGCTACAGGTATCACCAACCATGATTTCAAATTACATTACAAGGCTATGGTAATAAAAACTTAAATGAATAAAATCATGATACTGGCACAAAAACAATCACATAGACCAGTGGAACAGAGTAGAGAACACAGATATAAATCCATGCAGCTATGGCTATACAAATGTGGTTAGAATAAGAATAGCCCCCAGAAGTTCATATATTTGAACAGTTAATCGTCAGGGCCTAGCTCTATTTGAGAATTAGGAGGTACGGCCTTGGAGTAGATGTGGCCTTTTTGAGGAAGTGTGTCCTTAGAGGTGAGCTTTGAGGTTCCAAAATCCTATGCCAGGTCCAGTTGTCCTGCAGCCTGCAGATGAGGATGTAACTCTCATCCACTGTTCCAGCGACATGAGGACCACCATTCTCCCTGGCAGGAAGACAATGGACTAAGCCTCTGAAACAGGGACAAACACCCAATTAAATGCTTTCCTTTTTAAGAGTTACCTTGATTATAATGTCGCTTCAAAGGAACGTAACAGTGACTAAGACAGTGTGCTGGAATAGTTTTATGTCAACTTAACATGGGCAAAAGTCATCTGAAAGGAGGGAATATCAATTAAGAAAATGCCTCAAGGACATTTGCTCAACTATATTCATAGCAGCTTTCTTCATAATAGTCTGATACTGGAAGCAACCTAGATGCCCTTCAACCAATGAATGATTTTGTTTTAATGTGGTATGTTTGTACAATAGAGTATAACTGAGCTGATCAAAACAATGACATCACAAAATTTTCAGGCAAATGGACGGAACTAGAAAAACCCATTCTAATTGAAGTAACGTACCCAGAAAGACAAACATGGTGTGTACTCGTGAATATTCATCGTAAAGGATAATCATGCTACAATCCACAGACCCAAAGAGGCTCAGTAACAAGCAGAGCTTGAGGGAGGATGCAAGGATCTTCCTGGGAAGGGAAATACAATAGGTTTTGAACTTTGGCTCACAGAGGGTAGGAATGGGACAGTAAGGATCAGGTGCAAAGGATGAAGGGAAGAGTACTGGGAGAGACACCTGGAATTGGGGGACATTTTGGAAATAAGGTAGCAACCTAGTACAATGGAAACTCCGTGGGACCTATGAGAGTGACACTAGCAAAGACTACTAGTTATGGGGGACACAGAGCCTGAACTGGCTACCCCTCTGTAACCAGACAAGACTTCAAGGGGAGGGATTGGGACATACTCCAGTAACAAAACCTCTGATACATAGTATGTCATGCCTGCAGCAGGTGCTGGGACCAGAGTCTACCATAATCTTCACCAGAGAAACCAGAGAGACTTCATCTAGCAACTGATGGAAGCAGATGCAGAGTTCCATAGCCAGGTATTGGGCAGAGCTCTGGCAGCCCTGCAGAGGAAGGGGAGGAAAGATTGGAGGAGCCAAAATGATCCAGGACACCACAAGAACTCAGCCCACAAAATCAACTGACCAACACTCAGAAGGACAGAAATCAGGGATCCTGGCTGAGTCTGACCTAGGGCCTCTACATACACACATGGTTGTGTTGCTCAGTATTCTTGTGCAAGTCCTAATGGTGGGAGCAGAGCTATCTCTGACTCTTTTGCCTGCATTGGAGACTCTTTTCCTCGTATTGTGGCCTCGTCCAGCCTTGATGTGAGAATAGGTGCCTGGTCTTATTGTAGCTTATGATGCCATATTTCTTTGATGTCCCTAGAAGGCCTGCTCTTTGCTGAGGGGAGGGGATAAATCTGAAGGAAAAAAGAAGTGGGAGAGGTGAAACTGCAGTCAGGATGTAATATATGAGAGAAAAATACATAAAGAGGAAATTTCTCAAAACATGTACAGTATATAAATATGTACATTACAAAATGATTAAATCAGAATAATGAGCATATCTACCACCTCTAACATTTGCTATCTCTGTGCGATAAGAATATTCATAGTCTGCTCTCCTTGTTATTTGGAAATATATATTACATTGTTATTATTGCATAAAGTCTACTGTGCAAGAAAATGCCAGAGTGTGCTCTTCCTTTTTTCTATTACCTGTATCCACTAGCAACCTCTTTCCATCCCTTTCACCACACTTCGCAACTTCTACTGGCATTATTCTATTGCTGCCTTCTGTAAGATCAACATGGTCAGAGGTATTAGGGAATTCACATAGTATTTGCTCTTCTGTGCCTGGCATCTCATTCATCTTCTAAGGATGAGCCTCTAGCAATTAACATTGATGTTTCTAATCATGCACTCTGCAACAAGAATGAATTTGTTCTCATTAAATCTTTTTTTTAGTTACGTTCTTACCAACAATATAAACATACCCTTTTACCTGTATTTTCTAATAATTTCTTTACAAATTGAGACAACTGGGTGCTAAAATTGCTCTCGTGACATTTTAATGTATAGTTCTTCTTATATGTAGTCATCTTAGTTACTTTCCTAATGCTGTGATAAAGCACCCTGACTAAAGCAAAGTAAGAGTAAAAATTCCTTTGAATGCAGAAGGTTAAGGCAGCTGGGCACAGTGCATCCACACCAGGAAAGCAGAGAGAGAGAGAGACAGAGAGAGACAGAGACAGAGAGAGAGAGAGAGAGAGAGAGAGAGAGAGAGAGAGAGAGAGAGAGATGATTGCTTATGCACAGCCTTCTCTCTCTTTCACTCAGTACAGGACCCCAGACATGGGATGGAGCTACCCACATTTTACTATCTCACAGTTATGATCAGAGGTTCACCTAATCTGGATATATCACTCACAAGTCTGTCATGAAGTTCATCTCCCAGGAAAATACCTATCCTGTCAAGTTGGTAAGCAACATTAACTAATACACAAATTATGTCAGTAATGCAATCTAGGGATCTTGGTCAAGTTTATTCTCTATTCCAATTAAAAAATTAAAAGACAGGAAAAATCTCCAGTTCCATAAGTAGCAGAGAAGAAATCTTGACTACCACAGACAGAATCAGCAGTTAAAAAAAATATGTTTATTAGGGTGAGGAAACACGCAGCAAAGTCACACAGAAAAAAAACACTTTGTAAAGCAAACAGGGCACTCAGAAAGCCAAAAAGCAAAGAAATCTCTTCTAGAGACTTGGGGTTCTTAATGTCTCTTAAGGGCTTTCTTCTCCTAATTTGGGTTTAGTTTGCAGAAATAGAAGATGATTGATTGGATGGGGACTCTTAAGTGACATGTCCTACTCTGTCCAGAACTTGAGCCATCTCATCAGCAGATGGCATGCTAGTAGGAGATAAAGCCTACAAGACACTTGGGGATTGTTATAGTTTTTTTTTTGTTTTGTTTTAATTTCTTTTTTAATGAAAATAGATTCTTATACAATATGTCCTGGTTATATTTGTATTTACCTGAGTTCTTTGTGTTATGTACTTTTTCATTCTTCATTACCCTGTCAGGAATGTTTTCTTCCTCATGCAGTAGTCTTAAGTAAAATCAGACACTGATTGGCTATTTCAATAGTTCGATGCCACCATCACCTTAGTATATTTTGCAAGCAGGACAGATTGCAAGTCAAAGGTTTTATGGCTTGGTTGGTGTCCACACTTTTTTGGTAGACTACAGAGAACCTTCCTGTATAAAGAGACTAGAACATGGGGGTGATGGCTCCACGTAGACAACTTGACCATGTTCAATGAATTTTGTGGATGTGGTCCTTGACAGTGGGGCCCCAATGTCAGTTTCTGGAGAGCAATCTTCTGTCTTAGCATCAACCTGGATTGTTTGGGGATGTCCATGGGACCCCTTGACCAACAACTCAATTGAATGTAACCCAGTAGCATCATTGGAAGCCTTGCCTACAAGAGATGGCCAGTTGAGACATCATATCCCCCATTGCAAAGATAACCCCCATTAGGATAACCTTCATAGACTCCAGGAAATTTCCATTGCACTGGGTTTCCACAGCATACCCTAATTTCCCCCAATTCCAGCTGTTTCTCCCCATACTTTCTCCCTCCATCACATCTCCACCTGCCCCATCCCCACAACCTGAGCCCACTCCCATCCTCACTCATCCCAGTCCAACTATGAAATCTATTTCCCCTTCTCAGGGATATCCATCCATCCCTGCCTTGGGCCCTTCTTGTTACTGAGCCCATTCCTCTTTGCCTAATCTCTCTGAGTCTGCAGACTGCAGCTTAGCTATCATTTACTTAATGGCTAATATACACTTGTAAGTGAATACATACCATATTTGTCTTTTCAGATCTGGGTTAACCTCACTCGGGATGATTTTTTTTTCTACTTCCATCTGTTGCCTACAAATTTCATGATGCCATTTTTTTTAAACAACTAAGTAATACTCCATTGTGTAAATGTACCACATTTTCTTTACCCAATCTTCTATTGAGGAACATCTAAGTTGTATATAGTTTCTGACTATTATGAATAAAGTCACAAAATACAGTTTGAGCAAGTGCGTTTATGGTAAGAAGGAGCATCCTTTGGCTATATGCCCAAGAGTAGAAAGCTGGGTCCTGAGGAGGATGGTTTCCCAATTTTCTGAGAAACTGCCGTAGCGATTTCCATAGTGGTTATAAACATTTGCACTTCCACCAGCAATGGATGAGTATTCCATTGCTCCACATCTTTTCCAGCATGAGCTATCACTTATTCTGTTGATCTTAGCCATTCTGACAGGTATAAGATGGAATCTCAAAGCAGTTTTGATTTGCATTTCCCTGACGGCTAAGGGTGATGAGCATTTCTTTAAATATTTCTCAGCCATTTGAGATTCCACTATTGAGAATTCTCAGTTTAAATCTGTTCCCCATTTTAAACAGGATTATTTGGTTTTTGATAACTATTTTCTTGAATTCTTATGTATTTTAGATATTAGACCTCTATCTGATATGGAGTTGGTAAAAGTCTTTTACCATTCTATAGGCTTCAGCTTTGTCAAATTGACTGTGTCCTTTGCCTTACAGAATGCTTTCAGTTTCATAAAGTCCCATTTATTAATTGTTGACATAAGTGGCTGTGTTCTGTTCAGAAAGTTCCCTTCTGTTCCAATGCATTCAAGGCTCTTTCCCACTCTCTTTTCTATTAGATTCATTGTACCAGATTTATTTTTTTTATTGTAACAAGTAGATATTTTAGAAATCAAATCAGTATTGAAGATATTACAACATGCACTGTTATCTGTTGAAATGCACAAAAACAAATACTTTAAAATACAAAGAAAATTTAATATTATATAAACATAAGGTAACTTTTAACAGGGCAGGATCAGATGATAATAAAGTATTGATATGCAAGCTATATGTTAAAGCATTTACATTAGTAAACTTATACAAGCTTTTTATCCTATGAATACATATTTTACATTTTATTTCTTTCACATGTCAAAATTAGTGTAGAATCATAACTTGTCCATAAAAATATCAACAAATTTTAAAAGTTTAAGTTTTTTTTCTTTTTTTATTTTTGATACTTTATGTACATTTCCAATGTTTCCCCTTTTCTGGGTCTCCTCTTTGGATACCCCCTGTGCCCTCCCCAACCTGCCTCTAGGAGAGAATTCCACCTCCCACCCCCCTGTCCACCCATCCCCATATTCCCGCATTGACATTCTCCTTTACTGGGGCCTCTAACATCCTCAGGCCCAAGGGTCTTTCCTCTCTCCCCGATGGCCATCGAGGTCATCCTCTGCCACATATGTGGTCCAAACCATAAGTTCATCAATGTGTATTCTTTGGTTGGTGGTCCAAACTCCAGGAGGACCAGAGAGAAGGTTCAGGCCCATTGACTCTCTTGTTCCCTCCATGGGGCTGCAAATTCCCTTAGCTCCTTCAGACCTTCCTCCAACTCCTCCATCTGGGACCTCACTCTCAGTCCAGTGGTTACTGTTAAGTGAAACTTGGGCATTCTGAACTTTGGGGCTAATATCCACTTATCAGTGAGTACATACCATGTTCCTTCTTTTGTGACTGAGTTACCTCGCTCAGCATGATATTTTCGAGTTCCATCCATTTGCCTGCAAATTTCATTAAGTCATTGTCTTTAATA
>JAPYYD010007580.1:0-10158 GCA_028551405.1 Uromys caudimaculatus
AGAACTTCCAAGTCTCTGAAGAAAGAAATCAAAGAAGACCTCAGAAGGTGGAAAGCTCTCCCCTGCTCATGGATTGGCAGGATTAATATAGTAAAAATGGCCATCCTGCCAAAAGCAATCTACAGATTCAATGCAATCTCCATCAAAATTCCAACTCAATTCTTCATAGACTTAGAAAGAGCAATTCTCAAATTCATTTGGAACAACAAAAAACCCAGGATAGCAAAAACTATTCTCCACAACAAAAGACCTTCTGGGGGAATCAGCATTCCTGACCTCAAGCTATACTACAGAGCAGTAGTGATAAAAACTGCATGGTATTGGTACAGCAACAAGCAGGTAGATCAATGGAATAGAATTGAAGACCCAGAAATGAACCCACACACCTACGGTCACTTGATTTTCGACAATGGAGATAAAACCATCCAGTGGAAAAAAGACAGCATTTTCAACAAATGGTGCTGGTCTAACTGGCGGTCTACATGTAGAAGAATGCGAATTGATCCATTCCTATCTCCCTGTACAAAGCTCAAGTCCAAGTGGATCAAGGACCTCCACATAAAACCAGATACACTGAATCTAATAGAAGAGAAAGTGGGGAAAAGCCTCGAATACATGGGTACAGGGGAACAGTTCCTGAACAGAGCACCAATGGCTTATGCTCTGAAGATCAAGAATCGACAAATGGGATCTCTTCAAATTGCAAAGCTTCTGTAAGGCAAAGGACACTGTCAATAGGACAAAACGGCAACCAACAGACTAGGAAAAGATCTTTACCAATCCTAAGTCCGATAGAGGGCTAATATTCAACATATACAAAGAACTCAAGAAGTTACACTCCAGAAAACCAAATAACCCCATGAAAAAATGGGGAGCAGAGCTAAACAGAGAATTCTCAACTGAGGAAATTCTCAGGGCTGTGAAGCACCTAAAGAAATGCTCAACATCCTTAGTCATCAGGGAAATGCAAATAAAAACAAGTCTGAGATTCCACCTCACACCAGTCAGAATGGCTAAGATCAAAAACTCAGGTGACAGCAGATGGTGGCGAGGATGTGGAGAAAGAGGAACACTCCTCCACTGTTGGTGGAATTGCAAGCTGGTACAACTACTTTAGAAATCAGTTTGTCGGACCCTCAGAAAAATGGATATAATACTACCTGAGGACCCAGCTATACCACTCCTGGGCATATACTCAGAAGATGCTCCAACATGTAATAAAGACACAGGCTCCACTATGTTCATAGCAGCCATATTTATAATAGCCAGAAGCTGGAAACAACCCAGATGTCCCCCAGCATAGAAATGGATACAGAAAATGTGGTACATTTACACAATGGAGTACTACTCAGCTATTAAAAACAATGACTTCATGAATTTTCAGGCAGATGCATGGAACATGAAAATATCATCCTGAGTGAGGTAACTCAGTCACAAAAGAACAAACATAGTTTGTACTCACTCATAAGTGGATATTAGCCCACAAGTTCGGAATACCCAAGTTTCACTTTACAGTAACTGATGGACTGAGAGTGAGGTCCCAGATGGAGGAGTTGGAGAAGGGACTGAAGGATCTGAGGGAGTCTGCAGCCCCATGGAGGGAACAACAGTGTCAACTGTCCTGATCCCCCACCCCCATCTTCCTGTAGGCTGGACCACCAACCAAAGAATACACATGGAGGGACCCATGGTTCCAAGCACATATGTGGCCGAGGAGGGCCTTGTTGACCATCAGGGGGAGCAGAGGCCCCTGTAAAGGGGAATGTCAATGTGGGAATATGGGAGTGGGTGTGTGGTTGTGTAGGAGGTGGAATTCCCTCATATAGGTAGGGGAGAGGGAGGGGATAGGTTGTTTCCAAAGAGGAGACCAAAAAGAGGGATACATTGGAAATGTAAATAAAGTATCCAAAAATAATAATAAAAAAAAGAAACTTGTTTCAAAAGATACATAGGAAAAAGATGGCTTTACACTAGGAAAGCCACATTGAGAGTCTGCTTTATAATTGTTACAGGGAAATTGGGCTCAGTTGTCTTAAGTCATCATATTATTAGAATATTTAATGTATATGTGAATTGTCTACTAGTAATGAAAATGTTATGATAGTAACAACATCAGGTTATGTATACTTTCAATTATGTATAAATAGGTCTATGTATAGTGATAATACATAAGATGATATGGTATGCCATAAAATAAAGGTATAGCAGTATTACACAGAAATAATGATATAATAATTGTTGTTTATACAAACTGTTTTTTTCTTTTTACTGTAGTATCAATTATGTATCATTATATATTATTTTATATAGTCAATTTCTTTAGTAGAATCCTATTTTTCAAAGGTAGAAACATCATACAAACTTTTATATACAATATCCTAATTTTAATTCATTAAATGATGCACATATCCTACATAAAACTGTCTAGTTCTGGGATGTTCTTCCTGGTGAACCTTTTCATTTCTGAGTTTAAGTTATTTACACCTTTTTGATTCAGTTACACTGAATTATGTTAGATTGCATGACTTAGGCAGTTTATCCATTTCTTCTTTCTTTCCTACATTTTTAGAATATACATTTTCAAAATGTCCCCAGGGATCCCTTAGATTCATTGTATTCTGTTGGAAGAACTTCCCTACCGGCTCTAATTCTATCAACTGGGTCTTCTATTTTGGCCTGGAATTTGTCAGCCTTGTTGGCCTTTCTCAAGTCCTACATCTGACTTGAGCCTGCATAGGTATTTTTCTCTTACTGAGCTGAGTCTACCCTGTACTGCCTCGTGCTCTCTGTGGATGGACTTGATAAAGTGCTCCATCCCTGAAGCCTGGTGCTGCCTCCGTGCGTCATTACTCACCTGTCCTGGTGTGGTCCATCCCCTGCTCACTTAGCTTCTCATCAGCTGTTTCATGTCGTCATTTGGTCCTGACCTCCTCTCTAGCTTTCAGTTCTTAGATATCTTTTCCATCTCTGTGTGTTCTTTCAAGATAGCAGATAATTGGATCTTGTTTTTGTTTTTGTTTGTTTGTTTTGTTTTGTTTTTCTTCACTGCAGTCATTTTGTCTATGTCTTTTAATTGATGAGCTAATGGCATTTCATCTAGAGTTATTATTGAGAAGGTTTTGGTATTTCTTATGTTTTTGGTTTTGCTCTTGATGACTAAAGTTTGCTAAATTTTTTTCTTTTTCTCTTCTTCTTATCGGGTTTTCTGGGTTGCTGTGCTGCCTGTGGCAAAGGCCTACCTGACTCTCCTGTTCTCATGAAATCACCTTTGGTCATGGTGTTCATATAAATATACACAATAGACATTTAAAACACATTTTGATCCTTGCTACATGACACGCTTTGGTGAGATTTGCTTATATATGTCTTTGTCTGTTTTCTATGCTGAGGGCATAATATGTCAGATTTGGTAGTTATAATGAAAAGAAGCTCATATGGCTCATGGCTTTGATGTCTTGAAGGTCAAGGCCCTGATACTAGCTTTTGATTGGGGCTTCTTGACACTTAATGATGGATGCTGGAAGTACAGGACATTGCAAAACTGGGCGGTGCGGTGGGGGTTCCTGTGCTCTTATGCCAAGACCTCGTTTTACTCAGGTGGTCCAATGTCATAACCTACTCTTACCTTCTTAGTTATCAGCTTCACTAATCTTCCTGTGCCATTTGATACAATATGATTGGTCTAAGGTGTGTTCCCCACTCTTCAACTTTGGAAGATTTTTGAAAGTCTTGGTACTTATTCTTTCTATATTTGGGTAAAATTCAGGGATAAAGTCATTTGGATCTCCACATTTCTTTTAACCTTTTTTGGTGAGAGGGTTTGATTGTTGCTCCAGTCTCTTCATTTATTGTAGATTTTGTTTAGATTGTTGATTTTTTTTTTCATTGAGATGGTTTTACTAGTCTATTTCTTTTTATTAATTTATGTGTTTTTTTGCAAGGAATCTAATAGTTTAACTTTTCATTTGTTTCTATGCTCAGATTTTATTGGGCTATGTATTTTTTCTGCAGTATTTTTACTAGCCTTAACAGGAGGTTTGTTAGTAGCTTTGCTATAAAAATCTCATATATAATCTCAAAATCTCAAGGTCTCACTTTGTATTTCAGGCTGACTAAAACCCAGTGTGTAGGCCAGGTTGATGTTGAATTCATGTGATTCTCCTCTCTCGACCTCTTAGCTGCTGGGATTAGAGATATGAGCTATCATAGCTGGTTTGATTTAATTTTTTATTTTAAATTACAAACATTTTATTTCTGTTGCTTAATAAATAAATTGTTAATTTTCAAATATTTTAGCATTTTAAAGCAGGTTTTATGTTAGCTCTCAGACATGCAGACATGTCTGTGTTATTCAGCTTCCCCTGAACTGACACGTGGCTGTTCATGACAGGTCGCATATGTAACTATGTCATGTGGAGGAAGGTGTCTCTTCCTCCCATGTGTTTTTTACAGCCCTGGGATAGAACCTAGGGCATCACCATGGCCAGTAAGTACGCCGCTGTGTTGAGGAGGCGTATCACAGGACACGATCTATCCTTAAATGTAGCCTAGCAGGTTGCTGAGAGTGCTGGCTTCTGCTAGAGTTAAAGCTGTTTCTTGACTGTTGACCCATGTTCTAGAGGAGTCAGAAGATAGTATCAGTGTACTCTGTAGTCAGTCCTAACCCCACTGACTAGGCGTTGGGATGCATGTCCCAAGGACTCTAAAATCCAGCAGGCCTTTCTTCTTATTCCCCAGTTAATTTCTCATACATACAAAAATACTTTTAATTTAGTAGCGTTCAGTGTTTACTTTAATGTAATGGTTCCTTATGATAAAAAGAAATTAATTATTAAGTACCAAGTATATGCTTCATCTTCCTGCGAGAACGTATTTATCTCTAGTTTGTTGGCTTTTTCTTCTTTATTGCGGTATCTATGACTGTAGGAAACTCCTTTAATGTATGTGTTCCTCCCCGGCCTTTAGTATTTCTCTGTGACCATTTATTGCACAAGTATTGATTTCAGAATATCTTTCTGGTTTTCCCTTGGCAATTTGAGTTTGTGTACCTGTGCCAAGAAAGAATTTTATTTGTTTCCATGCACATACTTTATGGGGCTATGTGCTTTTTTCAATAATTGTTTTACTAGAGTCAATACTGGTTAATAGTTTTTCATACAGTAATAGAATTTTTTGAAGCAGGGAGAATGTACTCATGAAATTTAAAAATAAGCAAACAAGGGCCAAAAGATTTAGGCTGTGCATTTCCTGTAAGTACTCTGAGTTTTGAAATTAAGCAGTACATTTTTGCGTCGGGTGAGAGAGTCGTTGCAAAGATAAAACAACAGTGACTGCAGGCACTGGTTCTAAGTGGTAGGCCTGTGTGTGTGTGTGTGTGTGTGTGTGTGTGTGTGTGTGTGTGTGTGTGTGTGTGTGTGTTTGTGTGACAAGACCAGCTAAGGAAGTTATTAACTCTGTCTGTCTTAGCAATTGGTCTGTAATGCCTTTGTTCTTTCTCCTGTTTTGAAGCATGCAGTGAGGTCAAGTGTGTGGAATGACTGAATGGTTTTCAGGTGTGAATATTATCCATCTGTATGGTTGTCAGCAGTCAACCTCTGATTGTAGTATTATTGTATGAAGTTGAGGACAAAGCCCCAAGCTATGTTTAAACATCTATCTTGATACATGCACATACACAGACACACAGACACACAGACACACAGACACACAGACACACACACTTGTATATAATTCCCCTTTATACTAGTAGGTAGTGAATACCAGAGGATGTGCTTCCATACACCTTGGTGCCTTTGGGAAGTTCATATTTATCAAGGGTTCATGTTTATCATCAGTTTTAAGAGGGTTGAAAGGGTCTTAAGAGAGTTCCAATTTATTTAACTCACTTGAAGGTGGATATTTTAAATTATACTTGGAAATCTATTATCTCGTTCTTAGGTGGCAATAAACTTATCAAATGACAGAGAATGACAGATCGTTACTTGTTTTAAATGTTTTAGCAACCTTACCTCTTTTTTCAAATATATTTTGGACATTTTCTGATATTCCCCCATGAGTAGTTATTCTTGAGTTCTGTTATTACCATTCTCTAGATGGATTATGTTTCAGTCCTGCCTTCATCAGATAATGTGCTAAACATTTTACGAAGAAGTTCTGTTTAGGGAATCAAATTACAGCTCAGCCTTTACCAAAGATGAGAAAGAGGATGAGCCCTCAACCCACCACAGTCATCACCACTAACCCCAGCACTATGTAGGGGTCCCATGTGTTCTCAATGATGACCCTCATGTGCTCTCAACAGTGACCATATTGACTTTGAAGTTCACAT
Organism: Uromys caudimaculatus; assembly: GCA_028551405.1. NCBI lineage: Eukaryota > Metazoa > Chordata > Mammalia > Rodentia > Muridae > Uromys > Uromys caudimaculatus. The sequence goes on from JAPYYD010007580.1 coordinate 6,329, forward strand.
TGTCAGTGTTGCTGCTGCTCACACATAGTTTGTTACACACAATAATGAGGAACCCAGCACTTACAATCGATCATAACATTAATTCCTTTGTAGGTATGTGTAATCTGTCTTCTATTCATTGTTATAAGAGATCATTCTTACTATTTGAACATGTCACAGCTGTGCATATTGTAGAACTCCATTAGCAAGTATGTTTAATGTTTGTGTCACATGTATGTCTTCATGTATTATGCAAAGATTAATTCATTTAGTCTGCTAATAACCATGTGATTCATATACCATCAACTTATAGATGATATAACTAAGGTGAGGAGGTTAAATAATTTGTTTTATAGGTAGCATATTACAAAGCCAGGAGCTGAACCATGTTGTTACACTTTTTGCTGAGGCACTATGGTGCCTTCTACATACTTACTGAAGCTTCTGGTTAAGTTAAATTGTACTTCCCCAGGAAAATCATGTGTGAGACTAATAGGAACTTATACAAGGGATTAATAAGTTCATTTTCGGAATCACTATAGTTTCTAAATCACTATAGTTAGTGTGTCAAATAACATGGGAGAGGGGACAGGAACACCTTGCAGATTTCTATTTACATTTCATTTATAATATCATATGCCTGGATTATGGTCAGATTCTCTTGTATGAGCTGACAGAAAAGATCAACCTGTCATTCTTTTTATGGTTAAAGTGACTTCAAGAGTAGCATATTTCAGCGACATTATTCACATTTATTAGATTTTAGGCACTATTTGGAATGTTGGATACTTAGAGGAGAAGAAGGTGATGTCAGTGTCTTAGGCACTTTAAATCCTGGTGGGTGTGCTTCCTGGCCTTGGACAAGTTAATTACTCATGTAGGTATAAGAGTCTCATACTGGGGAATGGACAGATTATTTATCTATGGCATTTTGGAATGTCTAGTATGTCTAAATTTTGGTTAAATATAGCATGAATAAATATAATTGAGAAGAAAACTAAGTGAGCATCCTCTAGCCAAATGCAGTCCTGATAGTTCCCAAGTAAATAGTGGTCTCTTTCCTGTTTTGCATCAGGGATTAACTTGGGATGTCTAAATAAGCACGTTTTTAATTCATGTAGTGAAGCTGTTTTTAGGTCTGTGTGTTTTAAAAATCACTTTCTAAAGATTTATCAGTAAAATGCAGCATCTGGCAAATGGTCTCATGTTGTCTAGGGATTCAGTTTTCGGGAGCTGCCATCTAATCATGTGACAGCGGGAAAGAGAGAATCCAAGTTTTTTTAAGACCTTTATGTGACTATAGTATGGTGGTAGTAATGTTAAATACTTTGAGGTAAAGTCCTATTTCTAGGCAACTGGGGACTCATGGCACATTTATGCCAGAAACACTCTGTTATTTGCTAGGATTCTTGACTTCATGTGCAGTTCATTTGTCTGTAACATCTGTGACAATAAAGGTCCCCAGCCAGGGTCCAGTTAGTTTTTGCTGCATAGATTATCAACATAGTGGATTTTCTAGTGCTTTACTATGTTCTCTGCCAGTTTGTCAGTTTGTCAATTCCCAATTGATTTTTATTAATTTAATAGTATGCCCTTCACTCCAGAACTCACAGCATCTGTAATTGCCTACACAAGACCTGCTCAAAATCAAGGTAGTCAACTTTCCAGCATCAATCAGGGAGAGGAGCTAACCACCAGCTATGACAGTTGATGGCTTCTGTGCAAGAGAAATTACATTTTCTTGAGGGGTCTTTACCCATGCAATAACCCTAACCCATGTACAAAGGGACAAACAAAAGGAGATGAAGGTGTGAAGTTGGGAGTGGGACCTGGAGGAGGAGCTGGAGAAGGGGAGGAGTGAAAGGGGTGATAGAAGTGAATTGTGAACGTGCATGAAATTTTCAAAGAACAAATAAAAATACATAAAATTGTATATCTCTTGAAATGCTATTATAACATGGCGTATACAATTACACACTGAAGAAACAGCCACAGAGAACTGTGTTACAGCTTCCAACAACCAGAGCAAATCACTGCTGAATGCAAGATGTCATTTGACAATGTAGTAAGTTGGTAAATTTTCTTTTATTTTCAAAGAACTAAAAGATGAGGGATATTGGTTTGGGAAGCCACACCCTATCACATAATTTTATTTCAAAAGTCCCCTTCTATTTCAGAATATTTTCCAAACCAGATTGAGATTAATATCATTTTCTGCTAAAACAGAAGAAGTGCCCAGGCTCTGTGCCTTAGTTTTCTCCAAGTCTGCAATATCTTACTCTTCATCACCTACTGATTTTTTTAAATTTATTTTTAATTTTTTTTATTTTTATTTTTTGGAACCAGAAATGCTTTATTTATATAATCTTTTATAACTATGTTACAAAATATTAAAATATTTTAAGCAAATACTTAAAAAAATTTATTACACACGTTTGTTTTTTAATTTTTGGATACTTTATTTACATTTCCAATGTGTCCCCCTTTCTAGGTCTCCTCTTTGGAAACCACCAATCCTCTCCCTCTCCCCTACCTCTATGAGGGAATTCCACCTCCCACCCACCCACCCACCCACTCACATATTCCCACCTTGACATTCCCCTTTACTGGGGCCTCTCCTCCCCCTGATGGCCAACAAGGCCCTCCTCTGCCACATATGTGCTCCGAACCATGGGTCCCTCGATGTATATTCTTTGGTTGGTGGTCCGGCCTCCAGGAGGACTGGGGGGGTCAGGCCAGTTGACACTGTTGCTCCCTCCATGGGGCTGCAGACTCCCTCAGCTCCTTCAGTCCCTTCTCCAACTCCTCCATCTGGGACCTCACTCTCAGTTCAGTGGTTACTGTAAAGTGAAACTTGGGTATTCCGAACTTGTGGGCTAATATCCACTTATGAGTGAGTACAAACTATGTTTGTTCTTTTGTGACTGACTTACCTCACTCAGGATGATATTTTCATGTTCCATCCATCTGCCTGAAAATTCATGAAGTCATTGTTTTTAATAGCTGAGTAGTACTCCATTGTATAAATGTACCACATTTTCTGTATCCATTCCTCTGCTGGGGGACATCTGGGTTGTTTCCAGCTTCTGGCTATTATAAATATGGCTGCTATGAACATAGTGGAGCCTGTGTCTTTATTACATGTTGGAGAATCTTCTGGGTATATGCCCTGGGTCCTCAGGTAGTATTATGTCCATTTTTCTGAGGGTCTGACAAACTGATTTGCAGAGTGGTTGTACCAGCTTGCAATCCCACCAACAATGGAGGAAGGAGTGTTCCTCTTTCTCCACATCCTCGCCACCATCTGCTGTCACCTGAGTTTTGATCTTAGCCATTCTGACTGGTGTGAGGTGGAATCTCAGACTTGTTTTGATTTGCATTTCCCTGATGACTAAGGATGTTGAGCATTTCTTTAGGTGCTTCTCAGCCCTGAGAATTTCCTCAGTTGAGAATTCTCTGTTTAGCTCTGTTCCCCATTTTTTCATGGGGTTATTTGATTTTCTGGAGTCTAACTTTTTGAGTTCTTTGTATATGTTGGATATTAGCCCCCTATCAGACTTAGGATTGGTAAAGATCTTTTCCCAATCTGTTGGTTGCCGTTTTGTCCTATTGACAGTGTCCTTTGCCTTACAGAAGATTTGCAGTTTCATGAGGTCCCATTTGTTTATTCTTGATCTTAGAGCATAAGCCATTGGTGTTCTGTTAATGAACTTTTCCCCTGTGCCCATGTGTTCGAGGCTTTTCCCCACTTTCTCTTCTATTAGATTCAGTGTATCTGGTTTTATGTGGAGGTCCTTGATCCACTTGGACTTGAGCTTTGTACAGGGAGATAGGAATGGATCAATTTGCAT
>JAPYYD010007581.1:0-10158 GCA_028551405.1 Uromys caudimaculatus
CCACCCTGCAGGTGGTAAACATTTTCCTTATGGCTGTGGGTGGTGAATTACATAGCTTCCGCTTTAGAGTAGCCTATCTGCAGAACCTACGTGGTGGATTATGGTTGGAGGATTGTAGACTATTTAAGGGAGAATGGGAAGGGGCAGGAGAGAAGAAGACCAGAAGAAAAAAAGGTAAGTAAAGAAGCTTGTACAAGGGACCCGAATAAACTGCTTGAAGAAGATCTCAGTAGTTGCGTCTTTCTTGCTGGTCGAGGAGACGCGACACCCCCCCTCTCAGGTTTCAAGCCCACTCTTGCCTAACAACCACCAATCAGGAGGAAAGTAGAAGTTAAGTTTATGGTTTGGCTCACAGCACCAGCCAATTATGCTAAAGGCCACAGTAAGCCCCCAATTAGATCTATATATCAGGCTAGAAACACTGACCCCTCACATGTAATTTTCTATAAAACCTTGTCCCAATGAGTGGTTGGGGCTTTTCTCCACTGGAACTCTCCAGTGGGTTGGCTGTGAGTTAAGCCCCAAGCTTGAATTTGAGAATAAAAATCCTTGTGTGATTGCATTGGATTGGCTCCTGATTGGTTTTTCAGGGTTCAAGAATGGGTCCTGGTACTACATTTTGGTTCATTGTCCAGGAAGTTCCCCATGACTTTTAGGAGTACTGATCCGGAGGGTCTTGGTGCTGGCAATTTCAGTCAAGGTATGTCCATATTTGTGTTTGTAGCACTACAATAAACTTGTTTCCTGTCTGTTCATATGAGAAATCTGTCTATGTTAGCATAGCTTCCTGTCTGTATCCATACTAAATCTATCTGTTTGGTCTGCACAGTGCAGCAGCTAGGTTCTGCCAAGCACCTCAATCTGGGTCAGAGGTTTGTGTCTGTGTAATTCTCCCAGGTCTGAGATGTGATGTGGTGACTTTGGTTTTGAGCATCTGTACAGCACCATGATTTATACTGTTCTTTGTTCATAAACTCTGAGAAGTGCCACATCTGTAATTCTGTTCTGAAAAGAGGCTTTGAATCTGTATCCATGGCCAGATGTGGTTAAAGTAGACATATCAGGGGACCGTTGGCACATGCGGCCAGGAGATGTTCTGAGCCCTAGTCTAGGGTGGGTGTGGGCTTGGAGAGTCAAGGATACCACACCAATCTGGTTATTTTTGTCTCTTTCTGACAGGGAGGAAGAGATGAGCTTCTTTTCTTGCATATGAGCACCATCTTTTTGTTGGTTCTCATTTCTGCTTGATAGAGAGGAAAGGTTGAACTTGTGTTTTTGTGTGTTATATTTGTGTTTGTCATTATGAGGTGATTTTGACTGACATATTGACATGGGACAGGCACCGTCAACCCCATTAGAATAACTTCTCTGTCTTTTTAAAGATGTTAAAACTAAGGGGGGGGAGAATTTCTTAGTCATCTTTAAGAAAGATAAATTGATCATATTCTACAGGTCATAATGACCTGTTTTCAACACCAGCTGACCCCCAGATGGATTTTTTGACCTGAGATTGGTCCAAGGGATTGAGAAAGTCATTTTCAAATTCAAATTTGTCCACCTAGAACAAGTAAATTATGTGGTGGTTAGGTGAGAACTCCTAGAGGACACGCCCTCTTGGCTTAAAATTTTCAATTCCAAATTTGCCCACCTGGAACAAGTAAATTATGTGGCAGTTAGATGAGACCTCCTAGAGGACACGCCCTCTTGGCTTAAACCTTTTCTTTGCAGACAACAGGCAAAAGTTCTTGCCTTGGCTATCAAAAGGCCCAGGGATACGCTTGTACATATCTCAGTGTCATAGGACATCGTGGAGGACAACAGACTGTAACCTAATTGTACCAGGAAAAAAGTGGGTCTCCAAATACTGAAAAAGATCCATCGTTCTTCACACATGGGTGCCTGAAGAAGGCAAGACTTAGTCTGCCAGTCTCACATCAGAACTAGAAATAACAATTTGAAAATAGATGAAATTGTTAAGAACTGTAAGGCAGATCTGTGGCTGGAGACTTCTGCCAGGGCCACCAGGGCTCTGTAGCCAAATAGTGCTGGGAGAAAGCTAGACTCCGAGGAGTGTAGACAAGCCTGTCTGCTCAGAGAGACCCACCTGTAATCCCCAGGACATCGGGACTGAGGAGTGGTCTTCTGGTTTCTTTTGGTGGCTGGAGAGCTGATCCTATAACACAGGGCTCCATACTCAAATAATGCCAGGAGAGAGCTGTTATCCCAGGAGTGCCAACACACTTCCAGCACAGGCAAGACCACCACCTCTCTTCAAATTCACTGGATCAAAAGGGACCCTTGAAGAGCCAAAAGGATACAAGAACTAAGGGACAGCTGGAGACAAGATCCTTCTGGTTTCTGTCTGCACCCCAGAGCTGATCCTGTACCACAGCTCTCCAAACACAAATTGCTCTCAGAGAGAGCTGGTCTTAAAGGAGTATTGACACAGAGGCTTGCAGGAAGGAAAAGCAACAGTCAGAAAGAGTAAGACCAGATACCACCAGTGATAACCTGATGGTGAAAGGCAAAGGTAAGAACATAAGGAACAGAAACCAAGGCTACTTGGCATCATCAGAACCCAGCTCTCCAACCACAGCAAGCCCTGGATACCCCAACACACCAAAAAAGCAAGACTCAGAATTAAAGTCACATCTCATGATGATGATAGAAGATGTTAAGAAGGAAATAAATAACTCCCTTAAAGGAATGCAAGAGAACACAGGTAAACAACTAGAAGCCCTTAAAGAGGAAACACAAAAATCCCTTAAAGAATTACAGGAAAACACACTCAAATAGGAAGAATTACAGAAAAACACAATCAAACAGATGAAGGAAATGAACAAAATCATCCAGGAATTAAAAATAGAAATAGAAGCAATAAAGAAATTACAAAGGGAGAAACCCTGGAGTTAGAAAACCTAGGAAAGAGGTCAGGAGTCATAGGTGCAAGTATCACCAAGAGAATATAAGAGATAGAAGAGAGAATCTCAGGTGCAGAAGATACTATAAAAAACACTGACACAACAGTCAAAGAAAGTGCAAAATGCAAAAAGCTCCTAACCCAAAACATCCAGGAAATCCAGGACACAATCATAATACAGAACCTAAGGATAATAGGTATAGAAGAGAGTGAAGATTTCCAATTAAAGGACCAGTAAATATCTTCAACAAAATTATGGAAGAAAACTTCCCTAACTTAAATAAAGAGATGAACATACAAGATGAACATTCAAGAAGCCTACAGAACTCCAAATAGATAGGACCAGAAAAGAAATTCCTCCCGTCACATTATAGTCAAAACAGCAACTACACAAAACAATGAAAGAATATTAAAAGCAGTAAGGGAAAAAGGTCAAGTGACATATAAAGGCAGACCTATCAGAATTATACCAGACTTCTCACCAGAGACTATGAAAGCTAGGAGATCCTGGGCAGAACTCATACAGACACTAAGAGAACACAACTGCCAGCACAGGCTGCTATACCTAGCAAAATTCTCAATTACCATAGATGGTGAAACCAAAATATTCCATGACAAAACCAAATTTACACAATATGTTTCCACAAACCCAGCCCTACAAAGGATAATAGATGGAAAACGCCAACTCAAGGAGGGAAACTACACCCTAGAAAAAGCAAGAAAGTAATCCTTCAACAAACTCAAAAGAAGATAGCCACACAAACATAAAAATAACAATGAAAACAACAGGAAACAACAATCACTATTCCTTAATATCTCTTAACATCAATGGACTCAATTCCCCAATAAAAAGACATAGACTGACAGACTGGATCCATAAAGAGGACACAGCATTTTGCTGCATTCAGGAAACACACCTCTTTGTTTAAGACATACGCTTCCTCAGAGTAAAGGGCTGGAAAAAAATTTTCCAGGCAAATGGCCCCAAGAAACAGGCTGGAGTAGCCATTCTAATATCGGATAAAATCGACTTTCACCCAAAAGTCATCAAAAAAGATAAGAAAGAACACTTCATACTCATCAAAGGAAAAATCTACTAGGAAGAACTCTCAATTCTGAACATCTATGCTCCAAATGCAAAGGCACTCACATTTATAAAAGAAACTTTACTAAATCTCAAAGCACACATTGCACCTCACACAATAATAGTAGGAGACTTGAATACCACAGTCTCATCAATGGATAGATCTTGGAAACACAAAATAAACAGAGACACAGTGAAACTAACAGATGCTATGAATCAAATGGATTTAACAGGTATCTATAGAACATTTTATCTGAAATCAAAAGAATATACCTTCTTCCCAACACCTCATGGTACCTTCTCCAAAACTGATCATATAATTGATCACAAAACAAACCTCAACAGATATAAGAAGATTGAAATAATCCCATGCCTCCTATCAGGTCACTATGGATTAAAGCTGGTCTTCAATGGCAATAACAACAAAAGAAAACCCACATACACTTGGAAGCTAAACAATGCTCTACTCAATGATAACTTGGTCAAGGAAGAAATAAAGAAAGAAATTAAAGTCTTCCTAGAATTTAATGAAAATGAAAGTACAACATACTCAAACCTATGGGACACAATGAAAGCAGTGTTAAGAAGAAACCTCATAGCTCTGAATGCCTCCAAAAAGAAACTGGAGAAAGCAAACACTAGCAGCTTTACAGCGCACCTGAAAGCTCTAGAACAAAAAGAAGTTAATAAATCCAACAGGAGTAGAAAGCAGGAAATAATCAAATTAACGGCTGCAATCGACCAAGTAGAAAAAAGAACTATATAATCAACAAAACCAGGTGTTGGTTCTTTGACAAAATCAACAGGATAGATAAACCCTTAGTCAGACTAACCAGAGGGCACAGAGACAGTATCCAATTTAACAAAATTAGAAATGAAAAGGGAGATATAACAACAGATTCTGAGGAAATTCAAAAAATCATCAGATCCTACTACAAAAGCCTATACTCAACAAAATTGTAAAATCTGGATGAAATGGACAATTTTCTACACAGATACCAAATACCAAAGTTAAGTCAGGATCAGATAAACCATCTAAACAATCCTATAATGCCTAAAGAAGTAGAAGCCATCATTAAAAGTCTCCCAACCAAAAAATGTCCAGGTCCAGATGGGTTCAGTGCAGAATTCGATCACACCTTCAAAGAAGACCTAATACCAATACTCTTCAATCTGTTCCACAAAATAGAAACAGAAGGAACACTAGCCAATTCATTCTATGAGGCTACAGTTACACTGATACCAAAACCTCACAAAGACCCAACAAAGAAAGAAAACTTCAGACCAATTTTCCTTATGAATATCGATGCAAAAATACTCAACAAAATTCTCTCAAACCGAATCCAAGAACACAGCAAAATGATCATTCACCAAGTAGGCTTCATCCCAGGGATGCAGGGATGATTCAATACCCAGAAATCCATCAATGTAATCTACTACATAAACAAACTCAAAGAAAAAGCCCACATGGTTATTTCATTAAATGCTGAGAAAGCATTTGACAAAATTCAACATCCCTTCATCATAAAAGTGTTGGAAAGATCAGGAATTCAAGGCCCATACCTAAACATAGTAAAAACAATATACAGCAAACCAGTAGCCAACATCAAACTAAATGGAGGGAAACTTGAAGCAACCCCACTAAAATCAGAGACTAGACAAGGCTGCCCTCTCTCTCCCTATCTATTCAATATAGTACTTGAAGTTCTAGCTAGAGCAATTAGACAACTAAAGGAGGTCAAAGGGATACAAATTGGAAAGAAAGAAATCAAAATATCACTATTTGCAGATGATATGATCATATACTTAAGTGACCCGAAAAACTCCACCAGAGAACTGCTACAGCTGATAATGTCAGCAAAGTGGCCAGATATAAAATTAATTCAAACAGATCAGTAGCCTTCCTATACTCAAAGGATAAACTTGCTGACAAAGAATTAATTGTCCTTGGTTCTGAATTTGCCTGTCAAGTGCAATCACTGAGCTGGAAAGAGAACAGTCAGAGCAAAGTTAGCAGAACATCTTTGGTTCATAATTAGAAGACTCATTCAACTTATCTAATCTTGCTTTCATTGGCTTGGTAATCAGCCATTTTATAAGTGGTACTGCTGTGTAAAAATGGCAATCCGTCATATGTTTCTTTCTCTCAGCAGAGAAACTAGCTAGCATTTCTGTAAGTCTCCACAGCTCCATGTGATCAACACCTTCACCAAAGAGGCTAGATCAGAGTGGAACAAAATGAGTTGGTTCTTCCTTATAAATAATGAGGGGATTCACAGTAATAATGTAAAAGAATATATGGTGCAAGTTCCTCAGACTTTAATAAAATATCTTATTTGTGCATATATTTTTTTTAAATTTTCAAAGAAAAATTCCATCAAATATAACCATCTCCCTTCCCTCCAATTCCTTCCATTCCCCTAGTTTTTTTTACTCTTCCAACTTCATTTATACCCTTAAAATTAACTAAAGTACCATTACATCATATACACATAGTGTATGATATATATTATATAATATATATATATTAAATATATATATATATATATTAAAATGTATGACACTTTGGTTACAATGCTATCCATAAAAGCTATAGACTAACAAAAATCCTATACAAAATATGCAAAATCTTTGTTAGAGATGTTGGCTTGTCCAAGTGACTCGCAAAACAATATAGGCAATTGCTTTTGGGCTTATTTGAAATTTAGATATAAGTTAGAGGTAAGTCCCTATTGCTCCCATACCTCACACCTCAGACACAAGACTCTTGAGATTTGAGCTGGATCTAACCTGAAAGTTTCTGTCCTGTGGTCTAATTTGTATAGTTCTGGAACATACTATGCAAGATGCCATGTGGGAGTTATCAACAGTCCTAGGCAAATGTGATGCCTATGAACAGCAAAATGACTGACATAACATAATATTCCTAAATATGCAATAGTGACACTCATATCTTCATGGCAGCCTAAACTAACTAAATGGACTAAGACCAACTGAACTGGATGGAAACAGTCTTAGGCTTTTACTGCTGCTAACAGACACCATGACCTAGGAAAGTATTATAAAAGACAACATTTTATTGGGGCTGGCTTACAGATTCAGAGGTTCAGTCCAGTATCATCAAGGCAGGAACATGGAAGCATCCAGACAGACATGAAGCAGGAGGAGCTGAGAGTTCTACGTTCATCTGAAGGTGGCTAGCAGAATGTTGACTTCCAGGCAGTTAGGATAGTGTCTTAAAGCCCACACCTACAGTGACACACCTATGCCAACAAGGCCACACCTCTAAATAGTGCCACTCCCTTGGCTAAGCATATTCAAACCATGACAGAAACCAAGCTTGGCACTAGAAACCTAGCAAACTACCCAAGCCTAGTAATGCCATAATTCTTAGAGGAGAACCTTCTACTTTTGTAGACTGGTATAATTCCAAATTGCATTCTAAAACATGGCCTTTATATACAGTTGTCATAGCAGTTGCCCCTCATCAAAGAAGCTTCTCTTTGCAGCAAATGGAGATAATTTCAGAAACCTGTAAGTAGTGATAATGCAGAGATCAAGTGAGCACGAAGAAGCCAGTCCCGTTGTACATATCTATAATACAAACACTAGCTGGTTTCAGATAAAATTTCACAATTGTTTTAATTTGGATTTCTTGTTAAAAATGATGAAAATCTGAGATATTTCTTAGCAATTTTTATTTCTTCCATTGAGAGTGCTCTGTTCAGATACACCATCCATTTTCTGAATGAGACATCTGTTTTCTTAACTCTTTATTTTTTTAATTCATTATGTATTCTTCATATTCTTTGATAAATATATGTGGCAAAGATTCTTTTTCATGCTGCCTGTTTCTTCTTTACTTATTTTTTTTCTTTTACCTGTACAGAAACAGTTTCATTTTATGAGATCCTGTTTACCAATTGTTGGCCTTAATTCATCCAGCAGTGCTTATCTGCCACTGAGCACTTTGAAGATGAAAGTGGCACTCAGTCCTCATTACACCTTCAGAGAAACATTGAAAGAACACTCTACTATCCTATTGTTCCATCATATTATATGTCACTCAGTGGCAGTATGCTCTGTGTGCTGTCTGCATCTGATGCAAGAACTCAGCAAAATTTGAGATTCCTGCTCATTAAAAATAAGAATGGACACCAAGTTAAAATAAGCACTGGGAAGTGTATTGTCCCCATGCACAGGAAACAACCAACAATGTTAACAAAATTGTGACTTTAAAATGAGTATTTTCAGAAGCAGATGCTAGAAGCCAACCATTGGACTGAACACAGGGTCCCTAATGGAAGAGTTAGAGAAAGAACTGAAGGAGCTGAAGGGGTTTGCCACCCCATAGGAAGAACAACAATATCAAACAACCAGACCCCCCAGAACTCCCAGGGACTAAACCACCAACCATGGGTCCAGGGGAGTGACCCATGGCTCCAGCTGCATATGTAGCAGAGGATGGCCTTGGACATCAGTGGGCAGAGAGGCCCTTGGTCCTGTGAAGGCTTAATACCTCAGTGTAGGGGAATGCCAGGGCAGGGAGGCAGGAGTTGGTGGGAAGGTGGGGAGGGAAACATCCTCATAGAAGCAGGGGGAAGGGGGATGGGACAGGAGGTTTCTGGAGGGGAGCAGTTAAACGGGGAAAGGGCATTTGAAATTTCACACTGTATAGTAATGGAAACTATGCTGTGAAGAGATCTGCTATGATAGTGTCATAGTGAGCCATATCACACAGTGTACAGAAAGCTTCAACTGACTGTGTATGATTTATGCCATACCCCATACCTCACAAAAGGCTACCTTAGTATTGACCTCACTTTTGGCAAAGAGCACATTTTATTGACCCCACTCATGTTAGGCCACTCTCAATATTCCAAATGCTGTTACCCTTTAATACAGTTCCTCATGCTGTAACCACAAACCATAAAGTTTATTTTTGTTGCTACTTCATAACTATAATTTTGCTGTTATGCATTGTAATGTAAATATTCTTGGTTTGCCAAGTGGGTCATGGCCCACAAGTTTAGAATCACTGGGGGCCATTCAGGAGGAACAATAAATGGCTTTAGAAATCATTGAATATGGTCCACCAGTTAGCACTGTGGCAATGGGTGTGTCTCAGACAGGCATGGCTCCGAGTACTAAATGTCCTGAGGACTTTATGCTGTTGCAGAGTTCTGCTCTGCTTCTTGTCCTCACATCCCTCTTAATCTAAGAAATGTATGAAAACTCTAAGGGGTCTTCCAACCCCTCAAGGTGGAATATCTCTGTCACTCACAATAATAATGGTTGGTCGTTTTTAGGCATTGCTGCTGGTGCCGATTCAATCACCAACTTAGAATAGAATTTAGAAATGTAGCTTTTCAGTGATGACCAGTAATTCAGTAATGACTTTTAGAAAGCATTTGGAAAAAACAAAAATGTTAGTGAAGCTAGGCTAAGGTGTTTTTTCTACTGGCTTTGATGTGGAAAATCTTAGAGAACAATTTGAAGTTCAGAAAGGCACATTTTTAATGGTTAAGGTAGGGATATTTTAAAGTTAGGGGACATGATGAATGGCAGCACTGACTGACATCACCTCACTGAGGCTGGACTGGTGATGGTTTATTTCTTGTACCTGTTTTTGCCCTCAGCTTCCTAAAATGATTTACTAAAAATGATCATGAATATATATGTGTTCTGAGGACTTAAAGTAGATCGATTATTGATTTTATATAAAAATTTAGAATTGCAACTCTTTTAAGATTCTTAAAAGATTACTTTTCATAATTAATCTTTTCTTTATAACCAACCACAAACTGCTGCTTGCCAGTAAGAGACACTGGCTGAGAAAACTACTTTACTTTTTTACACTTTGTTAGTATCTAACACTTTGCTTAGTTACAAATATACATGGACTCTTGGGAATAATTTGTTTTATTAACTTGTACTATGTAATTGTTTTTTTTTTCATGTTAAAGTATTGGGGTACATACTGTTTTTTCTTTTCTTTTTATTATTTATTTTTTTTGATACTTTATTTACATTTCCAATGTTTCCCCCTTTCCAGGTCTCCTCTTTGGAAACCCCCTATTCCATCCCCCTCTCCAACTTCTATGAGGGTATTCCACCTCCCACCCACCCACCCACCCACTCCCATATTCCCACC
>JAPYYD010007582.1:0-10157 GCA_028551405.1 Uromys caudimaculatus
TCTGTCTGGTTGTGGCTTGCCCCTCCTGCAGGCCTCTGTGTCAGTACTCCTTGAAGACCAGCTCTCTCTGAGAGGTGTTTGGGTTTGGAGAGCTGTCACACAGGGTCCGCTCTGGGGTGCAGAAAGAAATCAGAAGGATCTTGTCCCCAGCTGTCCCTTGGTTCCTATGCCCTGATGGCTCTGCAAGGGTCCCTCTTGATCCAGTGAGTTTGAGCAGAAGTGGTGGTTTTGCCTGTGCTCAAAGGTGTGTCAGCCCTCCTGGGATACCTACTCTCTCCTGGAGCCTTGTGGCCCAGGCTGAGGTCCCCAGGCACAGGCCCCTGGTGTCCCAGGCAGAGGTCTCCACCCACAGATGAAACTGGAAGGTTCAAAGGTTTCCTGGCCCCGGGTTCTCAGGCCCTGGATCCCGGAGGATCTGGCGGGTCTGGGTGAGAGTTGTTGCTCTCCTTAACCCCACTCACAGCTTTTCCAAGCTCCTGGGAGGGTAGCTTTCTCTGGCGCTCGTTGGCTATGGACTCCTGGTGGCCCAGGCAGAGCTCCTATATTTCTTTAAGTGAGTTCTTTTTAAAGTCCTCCATCATAATCATGAGAAGTGATTTTAGATCCGAATCTTGCTTTTCCGGTGTGATGGTGTCTCCAGGATTTTTTATGGTGGGAGAATTGGGTTCTGATGATGCCTGGTAACCTTGGTTTCTGTTGCTTATGTTCTTGCGCCTGCCATCTAGTTATTTCTATTGCTACCTGCCCTCCCTTTATCTGACTGGAGCCTGTCCTTCCTGTGATCCCGGTTGTGTCACAACTCCCCATTGACTAGCTGTCTCTGGGATACTGTGATTCGGGGATCCTGTGATTCTGAGATCCTGGGTGTGACTGAGCTCCTGGGAGTCAAGCTGCCTCTGCAACTTTGAGATCCTGGTGTGACCAAGCTCCTGGGATCCTGTGACCCTGTGACCCTGTGACCCTGGGCATGTTAGAGTACCTGGGAATGGAGCTTCCTCTGTTTGTTGTGGAATTGGCTGAGGAGTTCCTGCCCAAGGTCTGCTCAGGGAACAGACCCAGACCAGAAGGAACCTGTGCCACTGGTCCGGCAGGGTTCCTGGGTCCCTGGATCCCACTGGTCCCACTTACTCACGGTGTTGGGATAGATGTTGTGTCCTCCGAACCTCTGATCCCATGATCCTGGGTGTGTTAGAGCGCTGTAATTGTAAAAATTTATAATTCTCAAATACATAGTCATCACATAGAGAATACCTATTTACCTCTATATCAAAGCATTGGAAGTTGGGGACCCTAAAAATATTTGTAAATTAAAATTTATTTAGGATGGAGAGATGACTCAACTGTTAAGAGCACTGACTGTTCTTTCAGTGGGTCCAGGTTCAGTTCCTAGCACCCACACAGTGACTCAAAATCATCTATAGCTCCAGTTCCAAGGAATTCAGTTCCTTCTATGGGCACTGCACACACGTGGTGCAGACACACATGCCATGAAATTGCCTATACACATAAAAGGAGAATTTTTTTTTTTTTAAGACAGGGTTTCTCTGTGTAGCCCTGGCTATCCTGGAACTCACTCTGTAGACCAGGCTGGCCTCGAACTCAGAAATCCACCTGCCTCTGCCTCCCAAGTGCTGGGATTAAAGGCATGAGCCACTACTGCCCAGCTAAAAGGAGAAATTTTAAGTTAACTACACTCAAATATTTTATAATATTCTATGAAATAGAAAGAAGGTTTAAATATATAATCTATGGGATGTGAATGCAGCTCAGTGGTAAAGCATTTACCTAGGATGTAAAGGCTCCAGGTTTAATTGCTAACACCACACACAGACACCTAAAGGCACACATGGGGGTGGGGGGAGAGAATTACTTATATTAGGGCAGGAACATGTAGCTCAATGGTAGTATATGCAGTGGCATATACAAGGCTCTGGGTTCAATCCAGTACCCAATACATACATATATGCACAGTGCATGCTCATATATATGTATATATATAATGCTCACATATAATAAACCTATAGTCTACATATGGGCTCACATTCTTTAGCAGTTCTAGAGATCAAACAGCTTCATTAGTACTAAACCAAGCCCTTTGCTACTGTGCTAACCTCAGTTCTGGCGCACATCTTTTTGTCCTTGAAGTCCTTAATCCTCTGGCCTCCACTTCCCATGTGTTAAGATGACATGGAGGGTTACAGAGATGTGGTTCTGGGTTCTGCATCTCTTTCCCGGGCATCCGGATGCTGCCAGTACAACATCTCGGAGAGGACATGGCAAAGTCCAAAACAGGGAGGGTAGGAGATCTGACAACGCTGGTTTCCAGGCCAGAAGTGGGAAGCAGAGTGCAGGACGGATGCTGTGGTCTGGGAGAGAGAAGTGGGAAGCAGAGTGCAGGACGGATGCCGTGGTCTGGGAGAGAGAAGTGGGAAGCAGAGTGCAGGACGGATGCCGTGGTCTGGGAGAGAGAAGTGGGAAGCAGAGTGCAGGACGGATGCTGTGGTCTGGGAGAGAGAAGTGGGAAGCAGAGTGCAGGACGGATGCTGTGGTCTGGGAGAGAGAAGTGGGAAGCAGAGTGCAGGACGAATGCTGTGGTCTGGGAGAGAGAAGGCCTTCTCCAAGAATCTCAGCGTTATAGCTCTTTTAGGCTTCTCCCGTGATATTTAATGAAGCAACTCTCTGAGTCTAGTTAGCTTGTTCTTTGAATACATACACTTTATTCAGAGTGAACCAAGGGTTATATATTTTTGGGGTGAGAATATTCAGGGTGGTGAAAAGTCTAGGCCGATTCTATAACAGCCTTCAAATTGGTAGTTCAGGAGACTAGGCTTAAATCTCTGTTTCCAAGAACTGGGCAATTCCAGGCAAGTCCAAGACTCAGAAGCTGCCCTGCCACCTGGCCTGAGGTAAGGGCAATGGGTCAGCAGCAGTTTCCAGATCTCCTCAGCAAGTTTCCAGCCTCCACACCCCAGAAATGGAATGTGTGTAGAGATAGACCCAAAAGATTAACATAGAGGTCACCTACCCCTGAATTCCCTAATGTGCTTTTAAATCAGACTTACAAGCTCACTTGGTTATCTCTCTATTCTGGTAATGGGAGAACAGCATGCTGAAATTCTGCAGAATAAAACTCTCTTTGCATTTACATACTATTTGAGTCTGGGCTATCATTCTTTGTCAAATCATGGACCCTTACAGTGGGAAAAAGTCATTGGCTGAAAGCTAAGGTACTGAGATGCCTGATTAGCATGGAGTCCAGGATGAATGTAGGTGACTGACTGCTTGTGACCACCTGGTTGGGAGTCACTTGGTCACATTCTTTGAGGCAGCCTTGGAAATAAGGAGAGAGCTAGTTCCACTCCTGCCAGTCTCAAGTTGTGAGATTTCTGGGGTTTGAAGATGCTCCACCTTGCCAGGTCCACCAGTTCTTGCAGCACCATCCACGCTCACCAGTTCCTCCAGTTCCTCTTGGGGTACAGTCTACATGCCCCACACAGAGATGGCTCAGCTGTTCAGAGCACTGTCGGTTCTTCCTAAGAAGCCAGGTTCAGTTCCTAGCACCCATAGGATGACTCACACCGTCTGTAACTCCAGTTCCAGACAATCCAAGGCCATCTCTAGCCTTCATGAGCACCATACACAGGTGGGGCACAGACTGCATACAGGCAAAATACTCATACAAGGAAAATAAATAGAACTTTTTAAAAAATTATATTTGTGGGGCTTAAGATATGGCTCAGCAGCTAAGTTAAGAGTGTTTGCTACTCTTCCAGAGAACCTGAGTTTGATCCCCAGAACCTATGTCTGGTAGCTTAGACAGCAGCTTTAAGGGATCTGAAGTCCTCTTCTGTCCTATGCAGGTGTTTACTGACTAGAGGCAGTGGGACCAGGGAGAGTGGAGGCCATATATGAGGCAAACTCAACTCTCATGCAATAACCAACTGTCTCAGGGTTTTATTGCTGTGAAGAGATGTCATGGCCAAGGCACCTCTTATAAAGGAAAAACATTTCATTGGGGCTGCCTTACAGTCCAGAGGTAAGTCCATTATCATCCTGGTGGGAAGCATGGCAGCGTCACGGGAGACATGGTGCTGGAAGGGAGGCGAAAGTTGTACATCTTGATCTGAAGGCAGCAGAATTGACTGTGTGCCATACTGAGCATAGCTTGAGCATAGGAGACCTCATAGCCCACACCCACAGTGACATACTTCCTCCAACAAGGCCACACCTCTTAATGATGCCTCTCCCCAAGGGCCAAGCATTCAAACACAGAAGTCTGTGGGGGACACACCTATTCAAACCATGACACCAACTTTATTCAGAGAATCAGGCAGTTTATACTCTGAGGGTTAAGAAAAGTCACATGAGTAAAGTTCTCATGATTTCAACCTGTATACAATCACAAGGAAAAGCTGCACACTGCAAAAGCATGTATTTTTCCATAGAGGCATATAAACAGTCACAATAGTCAGTTGTTATGAATACTCCGAAGTAAACTCACTCCTGTCTGCTATGCCCTGGAGGAGCACAAAACATGCCCAGAACAATTCTGTGTTTGAAGAAACTGAAGTCACAAGACTCTTGTCTTGTTTTCTTGGTTTCGCACAAGCATTGAGAATTCTCAAACGACTCCATTCTTGGACTATGTGCTGACAGGCAGTCATCTGCACACACATGGAATAACTCAGACAGAAACAGATAGAATTAGACGGGCAGTGGTGGCGCATGCCTTTAATCCCAGCACTTGGGAGGCAGAGGCAGGTGGATTTCTGAGTTTGAGGCCAGCCTGGTCTACAGAGTGAGTTCCAGGGCAGCCACACAGAGAAACCCTGTCTCGAAAAACCAAAAAAGAAAGAAAGAAAGAAAGAAAGAAAGAAAGAAAGAAAGAAAGAAAGAAAGAAAGAAGGAAGGAAGGAAGGAAGGAAGGAAGGAAGGAAGGAAGGAAGGAAGGAAGGAAGGAAGGAAGAAAGAAAGAAAGAAAGAAAGAAAGAAAGAAAGAAAGAAAGAAAGAAAGAAAACACAATTTTAAAAATTTAAAACTATTTAGGCCAGTGAGATGGCTCAGTAAGGAAAGCATAGCCATTCAATCAAATTTCAGTGAGACACAGACAGGTATTTCTAGAAACTTCAAATACATCCGGCACTGTTCCAAATCCTTATTCAGAGGAAGACTAGGGCTGGTTCAGTGGTTAAGAATACTTGCTGTTCTTTCAGGAGGCAAAAGTTCAGTTCCCAGAACCCACATTTGGTAGCTTACAGCCACCTATAATTCCAACTCTAGACAATCAAATGCCCTCATCTGCTCTATGAAGACAGAAACAAATGTGGTGTGCTCTCTCTCTCTCTCTCTCTCTCCCTCCCTCCCTCCCTCCCTCCCTCCCTCCCTCCCTCCCTCCCTCCCCCCTCTCTCTCCTCCCCTTTCTTCTTCCTTCTGTCCCTCCCTCCCTCAAATTTTCAATAAAAAAACAAACAAACCTTAGTTTAAAGCCAACCATCGCCTGCCCAAATTGTGCTTCTCTGGTTGGGAATGGTTTTGTTGCTCTCCATGGTTCTGAACCAGGCTCACTTCATCAAGACTCAAGCCGACTTCCTTGTGTAAATCCTCCTCCCATGCTGGCAAGCAAAGACAAAAACGTCAATGAAAGAACAAAAATGGAAAAAACAAAAGAGTACAATGACTAATTACTTACAGGTTCAGGTAGAAAAAAAGGGGGAAATTCACTTTCAGATTATTTTCAAATATATTTAACTATCTATCCTGGCCCAGTGGTGCACTTCTTTAATCCCAGCACTTGGAGGGCAGAGGCAGGCAGATCTCTGTGAATTCAAAGCTACCCTCATCTACAGAGTGAGTTCCAGGACAGCTAGGGTTGTAATTCTAGTGTTTAAGATACAGATCAAGAGTTCAAGGTCGGCTGAGCTGTGGTGGCACATGCCTTTACTCCCAGCATTCAGGAGACAGAGGCAGGTGTATCTCTGAGTTTGAGGCCAGCCTGGGCTATATGGTGAGTTCCAGAACAGCTAGAACAAACCCAGTCTGAAAAAAAAAAGAAAAAAGAAAAAGAAAAAGAAAAGAAAAGAAAAGAAAAGAAAAGAAAAGAAAAGAAAAGAAAAGAAAAAGGTCATGTTGTGGATAGCCCTGGGGCCTTTTGTATTCTAATTCTGCCCTCATGGGAGGGGTTTCAGAGAAGGAGTGAGTTATACCTGTGACTTCTTGTGAACCAATCCCCTAATGAATTAAAGAGCCAATCACTGGGTACATAAGGAGGGTCTTCCAGGTCGGAGGAGGAGAAGAGAGGAGCAGGAGAGAGGTAGAGTCCTTTTGGCAAGGGGAGAGCAGATAGGTAAGATGTAGCTAGTACAGTCTCCTGGTATCATGGCAGATCCGCAAGGATTCACCACCAGAGGGATTAGACTTTGATGAGGTTTACAAGATTAGGTTTTAGTTGATCTGCCCAGAGATTGAGTTATTATTGTTTCTGAACTAAGTTTGTGTTGTGTTTTCCTTCACACGGCAGCTCATCTGGGTTCCAGAGAGAAAGGTACAGAGCAAATTGTGGGTTTGCCTGATGTGCACTACGGAGGCCATGTGGGTATTGAAGCATGGGGCTGGCGTGGTAGCGACCCGCCAGTGGGAACCTAGCTACCTGGGTGGAGAGATCGTGGAACTCTGAGTCAGAGCTCCATGAGTTGAAAGCAGGTCCGCCATTGCCCGCCAGTGCGTGGCTGGCCAGCCCGCTGGGGATGAGAGAACCAGGGCATAGTGGGGGAACATGTGTGATATATTCCTTCTTTTTAAATATTCCCAAAACAAGGTCATTTTCAGCTACTTCAAAGATTGTGACTAACTCTGGGTTACCTATAATGAATCAGTGTTGAATTAAGAAAGGAAATAAAGATGCTTCCTCTTGGAGCCATTTAACAATGAGTGCAGACTTGAATTCTCTACTCCATGCCCCTTGTGTCTTCTGTCCACTGTCTGTTGCATTATCTGAATCTATGCCTGCATCTGTATCTGTCCCTCTGTGTCTATCTCTCTGTCGGAGTCTGTCCCTAACAGAGAGTTTTCTCTGCCTTTGTTGAACATCATAGAAGCATCACATAGGAGAAGGAATGGAATGCTTTACAGAAATCTTTAATAACAGAGTTTAACAGGACATTAAGTCACTGTTTCCAACTGATCCCAACTGACCCAGATAATAACATCATTGTTTATCAACTAATATCCTTAAGTAGGTGCCTTCCATCTTTATGGTAGATATTAGGTTGCTTTCAATTTCTATATCTGCTTTCAGCAAATGACACACACGCATTATCTGGGTCGGGCATAGAAGACTACTTACGTTAATATTAAATCTATGCATTAGCTATAATTAGGCCAGGTTGTAAAAGCTGATTACATGAGAAATCCAGAGCAAGTAATGTTGCTTGTTATATTGTTCTCTTAAAGGCAAGTTAAACAAACAGTTTGAGTGTACAGTAGGCTAGCAGCTTTTTGTCGTAAGTGACTTCAAGGTGTATTATTCATTTGTATTTTTATATACAAATTGTCTGCATGTCTATCTGTGTGAGGGTGTCAGATCACCTGGCACAGAAGTTATGGACAGTTGTGAGCTGTCATATAGATGCTGGGAACTAATCTGGGACCTCTGTAAAGAGCATCCAGTGCTCTTAACTGCTGAACTGTCTCCCCAGCCCCTCAAGGTATATTATTAACACTGGCTATGAGGTTCAGCAAAAGTTCTGATCTCTTAAAATATAAGAGATATTCTCAGAATACTTCACTGTTACAAGCTACAAAGATTGTGAGGGCAGACTTGGCTATTGGAGATCTTAGCTTAAAAAAAAAAAAAAACAACAAAACCAAATTTTAGCTAATATCAAAGTTATAACTGTTGAGGTTCGGTCTATTGCTATGTATTGTAATGCTAAATTCTATATCCAAAGATCTTGACTTAGGAGTAACTTCTCAGTTTACAGGCTTTTGTTGTGCAAACCTTGTTCCTTGATTTAAAACTGTTGGGCTGCGGCAGGGAGAGGGAGCGCAAACGGGGATGGGAGTGGGAGCTGCCTCGGCCGCTCTCCCGCTCTGAGCAGGTCCTGGCTGCAGCTCGAGACCCGCAGCCACTGTAGGCACACACCCTAGCACTTGGCCCGGAGAGTGGATCTCTTCCTGGACTGAAAGTGTTACAGCTCTTAGGACAGAAGCTCTCAGACCCGGAGTAGTTTTCACACCTTTATTCCTTCTGGATGGCGGGCAGCGGGTGTGGATGGAAGCGGGCAGGGCAGGCAGGTAGAGAGCAGGGAGCAGGCAACAGGCAGCACAGGTACACGGGTTGGGACGTCTAATATACTGTTTGGGAGGGGTCAGGGGTTTGGTAACCGATACTTCCCATTGGTCTGGTCTGGGGGCTTTGTAGTGCCTCATTTGCTTGTGGGAGGACTCACAGTTGCTTTCTTCGTGACAAGTCTCACATGCCAGGCCTCTGTCTATATAGGGGTTGTGAAAGCTGTAGCTGTTTTTACAGGAGTCTTCCGGGAGTGTCGGCTAAAAACATAGTTCAGTCCCTCATGGATATTCCATTGGGTCTCCCAGAATTTTCAGCCTGTGCTCAACCGGGTATCAGATTGCCTGCCACAGACTACTGCTCCACATAAAACTATTGGTTAAATAACATTGGCTATAGCCAGTTCCTGGAGGGATTGGAGTTGGGTGGGTTGTGGTTGGAGCAGAAGAGACCAGAGTGGGGAAGAGGAGGGACCACCATGAGGGGAGAGGAGCCATAAGCACATGGCCAGGACAAACAGCAAGTGTCTAGAGTACATCCTTGGGGAGGTAGCCAGGCCAGCATTTAGAAGAGTAGAATATGGATGCCCCCCAGTAACTGTCAAAACCAAATAAAATAACCAAAGTCTGAGTCTCATTTATTTGTAAACTAGTCGGGGATAAGCTTAAATTGTCTTTTACTACACACAACAAATTAAGTACCATACCCCCTGTTCACACCCATAAAAAACTACTGGAGAAAACTGTTTTCTTCACTTCTAAAAGTTAATTATTTCATTTTATGCTTATGAGTGTCTTGCTGTGCATATGTATGTGCACCATGTTTGTGCCTGGTGCCCACAAGATCAGAAAAAGGCTGGAACCGGAATTACAGATAGTTGTAAAACACCACATGAGTACAGAAAACCAAACCTGGGTCCGCTACAAGAGCAATGCGTGGCCAGGCAATGGTAGTGCATACCTTTAATCCCAGCATTCAGGAGGCAGAGGCAGGTGAATTGCTGGGTTTGAAGCCAGCCTGGTGTACAGAGTAGGTTCCAGGGTATCCAGGGGAACCCAGAGAAACCCTGTCTCCAAAGAAGAAAAAGCAATGGGTGCTTTAATCACTGAGTCCTCTCCAGCCCCCAGAGAGAGATAGATATTCCAAGCAAAGCAGCATCAGACATAACTTCCATGAACATTTAGAGGCATGGTGAATGAGATGCCATCATCTGAAGTGCTTGAGGCTGTTGTCTTTCATATCAATCTTTAAGGATTTGTGGAAGCCTGAGGTGATGATTTATATTTATTAGGGGTTGAAGCGACGGCCCGGTTGTTAAGAGAGCTTGCAGAGGACCTGGGTTCAATTCCTAGCACCTATGTCAGGCTTCAGCTCCATGGGACGTACTCTTCTAGCCTTGTAGTGAAAGACCTCCGAGCTGGGGAGACCCTCGCTCAAAGTCTCGGGATGGCGCGATCCCCCAAGAACTCACGAAAGACCGTCCTTGCTGCAATCACATGAGGTTTATTGGGGGCCAGTGCACTGGGGTCGTGCTCATAACCCACGCAGGGGCAGAGGAGTCCGACCCCTAGCAGCTGAAGTCAGGGGTATTTAAAGGAAAAAGCCACAAAGGGGTGGGGAACGGAAGGAATTTGCATTATGGGGAAGTACAGAATGTTCTAAGTTAGTCTCGAGTCAGTTGCACAAACATTTCTAGTTCCTGCAACATTGTGCCTCTGGCCCTGGGGCCAGGCCAAGGTCACCAAGGTTTCTTAGGAGAAAGAATGTAGCTGGGTGGGGTTTGATCAAGCAGGCAATTTCAGGCCTATTTCTGTTTCTGGCTCCAAGTGTGCTAGGGGTCTAACTTTCCTCATAAGGGGGTCAGGTCTT
>JAPYYD010007583.1:0-10155 GCA_028551405.1 Uromys caudimaculatus
ATCAAAAACTCAGGTGACAGCAGATGCTGGTGAGGATGTGGAGAAAGAGGAACATTCCTACACTGTTGGTTGGATTGCAAGCTGGTACAACCACTCTGGAAATCAGTTTGGAGGACCCTCAGAAAAATGGACATAATACTACCTGAGGACCCATCTATACCTCTCCTGGGCATATACCCAGAAGATGCTCCAACATGTAATAAAGACTCACGCTCTACCATGTTCATAGCAGTCATATTTATAATAGCCAGAAGCTGGAAACATCCCAGATGTCCCTCATCAGAGGAATGGATACAGAAAATGTGGTACATCTACACAATGGAGTACTACTCAGCTATTAAA
The DNA here is from genome assembly GCA_028551405.1 of Uromys caudimaculatus. Classification (NCBI taxonomy): domain Eukaryota; kingdom Metazoa; phylum Chordata; class Mammalia; order Rodentia; family Muridae; genus Uromys; species Uromys caudimaculatus. The sequence goes on from JAPYYD010007583.1 coordinate 343, forward strand.
AACAATGATTTAATGAAATTTGCAGGCAAATGGATGGAACTTGAAAATATCATCCTGAGTGAGGTAACTCAGTCACAAAAGAATGAACAGGGTAAGTACTCACTGATAAGCGGATATTAGCCCAAAAGTTCATAATGCCCAAGTTTCACTTTACAGTAACCGCTGGAATGAGAGTGAGTTCCCAGATGGAGGAGTTGGAGAAAGGTCGGAAGGAGCTGAGGGAGTTTGCAGCCCCATGGAGGGAGCAACAGTGTCAACGGGCCTGACCCCCCCCCCCCCGGTCATCTTGGAGTTTGGACCACCAACCAAAGAATACATATCTATGAACCCATGGTTCAGACCACATATGTGGCAGAGGATGGCCTCGTTGGCCATCAGGGAGAGAGGATAGGCTGTTGGGCCTGAGGGCGTTAGAGGCCCCAGTAAAGGGGAATGTCAAGGTGGGAATATGGGAATGGGTGGGTGGGTGGGTGGGAGATGGAATTCTCCCATAGAGGCGGGGAGGGGAGAGGATAGGGGGTTTCCAAAGAGGAGACCTAGAAAAGGGGAAATATTGGAAATGTAAATAAAGTATCAATAATAACAATAATAAAATAAATAACAATAAAAAAAAGAAAATTTTGAAGTCTTTCTATTTAAAGATTTCGTATTTCCTTATTTCCAGAGGCTCAACAAATATGTGAGACCCAACTTCAGACTTCATAATGAAGAACAGGAAGAGAGGAGCTAAGAAGATAGAGTGACACTAGGCAGTGTTCGGGATAGAAGTCCGATGGCATACACTAACGGGCAGCACACATTTTCAATGGGGATCTTGTAATTCTATTTTTTTCTGAAGTACTGACGTACCATTAATTAGCCTAAGACAGAAAAACAATTATATTAAAGAATTAATAGAAAATAGCGTTTGGGAATGTTTTACATTATAAAAAATAGTTCTAATATTTTTCGTAGACACATTGGATGTTCTCAAAGGAGCACAAACTGAAGTATTGGATCTAACTGAGCATTAAGTATAAAGGATTTTCCACAAAACAAAATAAAATTGGATGTATTTTTCATGAAGAAATTCATTTAAGTTTCTCCCAACATCCTTAGACACTTCTACCTAAAAATAAATAGTCAATTCCCTTGTGAAGTTTGTAGGATGGAAACAAAGACCACAGCAGGAGATACTCATCAGATAAATGTGCTGTTTCCTTTACATCTGATCTTCATTACAGAAACCACTCAAACCTGCCCATGGCAATTCATTCATCCACCTACCAGTTACCCGGGTGTGCCTCGGACATCATTGCAGAGGCACCAACGTCACAAAGGCACACAGATGCAACATCTAACCCCACGCTCTGTGCCCTGCATCAGATGGGGGTCAGTGGAGCGTGACTCACCCAAAGCAGAGCAATAGCAGACAGTAAGACAGTTGTAGAGAGGTTCTAATACAGAGTCCTGATGTCATCTTCTGGGTTGAGAGTCCTTGGAAAAGGAGAGAGCTTTTTAAAGCACATATTACAAAAGGGAAGCAAATTTTTGAGCATGGTAACTGGCAGAGGCAAAAGATCCTGAGTCAAGAAAGGACATGGAATGTTTCAGAATCGGAAAGGAAATCTGGTGACCACATATGGAAAGAGAAGGTGAGGAGAGGGAAATTAAACAAGAGGGCAGGGTCTACATCTGTGTGTGACAGCAGGCACTGGGGCTTACTGTCTGACGCAAGACATAGAGCAAGGTCTACAAACAGTATGAATTCTTATTTTAAACCATATTATTGTTTTTATTTTCGATAAAGTTAACTTTTGCAAACTTAAGTCTGTAGCTTTATTTTATAAACAGCAAAATCATATATACTGTACATTTCGTGGGAAATTGGCCACTGGAAATTGAGGTCGTTAGTTCTGGGCTTCTGGGTACAGCGGATGGGACACAGAAGCAATGTGGGTCCATCTGCATTTACAAAGGCTCACTGGATTTGGTGCAGAGAATAACTTGACATGTAGTCTAGGAGCAGGATGATAGTGAAGAAGAGGAGGACATTTGTCCTCTCTACACCTTGATCTTCTTTTAATCATTAGAGCACAGGACAAGGCTGCGCCAAACCATCCTAAGGACACTCTCTGCCTGCATAAGTCCATCAACTGCAGAAAAGTTACCATTATAGGAGAATGCATGGACATGCAGTCTGTGTCTGAAAGAGGAGAAACCAAAGTTTGTGGCCCTCGGAAATTGGGTTCACTCTGCTGTATCCTACCACCACCAAGCATGTCACAAGTCTCCTCCAGTCGTGGCATCTGTTCCTCACTCTAGGAATTCACAGTGAAGCCCTGAACACCACCACATTCCATTGTCTGTCCCAATATGCCACAGAAGGGGTAATTTAAACAACTCTGATCTGGGCTTACAGCTATAGAGGCTAAGATGTCTAAGATCATCTAGCCAAGGCTTTATACATCTGTGGGGGGACAAAAGGTAAGAGCATGAGGTAGGCTCTCTTTATAGCAATCCATTATAGCAATAATAAGCCACTCACAAGAATTAACTCACTCGCATTAAAGAAAAACTCACTCAATTTTTTGTTAAACCCTAAACACTCCTAAAAACCTCTTCTGCCTCAACATGGCCACATTGACAATCAAGTTTCAACAAGAGTTTGGGAGGGAAAAAACATATCCATACCATGGCAACACGATTATAGATCAATGGGGCAACAGTAGCTATTGGCTATGAAGTGTATGACATGTATGCTTGACTCATGAAAACTATACTTGGCTCAAAAAGAGAATATCTTTGATTTAAGGCCTCTGTAAAGATACATGAAAGTTTTAAGATGACTTTCTAAATTTTTGTCCTTGCCAAAAATTATGTATGGATGGTTTTTATTCACAACAAATTCCTTCAATAGACAGTATCCATGAAAGAGCTTTGTAGGTAACAGATGCATGAAAGAGGTATAAATGAATAGAAGGTGCCTTAGTCAGCGTTTCTATTCCTGCACAAACATCATGACCAAGAAGAAAGTTGGGGGGGAAAGGGTTTACTCAGCTTACACTTCCAATTGCTGTTCATTACCAAAAGAAGTCTGGACTGGAACTCAAGCATGTCAGGAAGCAGGAGCTGATGCAGAGGCAATGGAGGGATGTCACTTAACTGGCTTGCTTTTCCTGGCTTGCTCAGCTTGGTTTCTTATAGAACCCAAGACTACCGGCCCAGGGATGGTACCACTCACAAGGGGCCTACCTCCTTCATCACTAATTAAGAAAACGCCTTACAGCTGGATTTCATGGAGTCATTTCCTCAAGTGAGTCTCCTTTCTTTGTGATAACTCCAGCTTGTGTCAAGTTGATACACAAAACCAGCCAGTACAATCGACCCCTTGTCAACTTGACACACAAACACATCACCATTAAGCCTCGACCCTTACTTTCTTATTCATCCCAAGATCTAAGTAACTTTAAAAGTCCCACAGTCTTGCATATTAAAAGTTCAATCCCTTTAAAATATCCAATATCTTTTAAAATTCAAGGTCTTTTAAAAATTCAAAGTCTAACTGTGTACTCCACTAAAATATCTTCTTTCTTCAGGAGGAAAAAATATCAGGCCACAGTCACAATCAAAATCAAAATCAAACTCCAACCATCTAATGTCTGGGATCCACTCAAGATCTTCTGGATTCCTCCAAGGGCTTGGGTCACTTCTCCAGCTCTGCCTTTTGTAGCACACACCTTGTCTTCTAGGCTCCAGCAACCTGTACTCCACTGTGAATAGGCTTCACTAACAGCCTCTCATAGAATCTCCTCATGGTGCCAAGCCTCAACTTCTTTGCATGACCGCTTCAGTCCTGGGCCTTCAATTGCAACTGAGGCTGCACCTTCACCAGTGGTGAAGGTTGTGTGTGCTTGGGTTTTCCTTGGAACAGATCTTCTTAATACCTCTCACAGCCCTCTACACTGGTACCTGCAAAATGCAGAGACCAATCTAAGGCCTGGTTGTCAAAAATAAGGACAGAGTAAGTCTGACTCTATAGGGCTTTCATTCTTGTGAGGAATAATAGATAGATAGATAGATAGATAGATAGATAGATAGATAGATAGATAGATAGATAGATAAATATAGATAAACACTGAAGTTCCCTTTTAAAAATTGCATCTATGAGGGAAGTTCTACAGGTTGATTACAACTTCTGTGAATGTACAGAGCTTGAATATTGCAGATTGACAGGCAGAATTACTGTGTTGGCTAGTTAGTTTTATGTCAACTTGTCACAAAGAAGGAGGGAACCTCAACTGAGAAAATGTCTCCATAAGCTCAGGCTGTAGAAAAGCATGCAAGGGCCGGGCAGTGGTGGCGCACGCCTTTAATCCCAGCACTCAGGAAGCAGACAGAGGCAGGCAGATTTCTGAGTTCGAGGCCAGCCTGGTCTACAGAGTGAGTTCCAGGACAGCCAGGTCTATACAGAGAAACCCTGTCTCAAAATACAAAAAAAACCAAAAAAAAACAAAAAAAAATAAAGAAGAAAGAAAAGAAAAGCAAGGCATTTTCTTAATTAGTGATTGATGTCAGAAGATCCAGGCCATTGTGGATGGAGTCATCCCTAGGCTGATGGCCTTGGGTTCTACAAGAAAGCAGGTTTAGCAAGCCATGTGAAGCGAGCCAGTAAGCATCATATCTCCATGGCCTCTTCATTAGCTCCAATCTCCAGGCCCCTGTTTTGCTTGCATTCCTGTCCTAAACTCCTCTAATGATAAACAGCAATGTGGAAGTGTAGACCAAATAAACTCTCTCTTCCCCAATTCGCTTTTGGTCATGATGTTTGTGCATAGCAACAGTAATCCTAACTAAGACAATTATCTTGAGATATATATATATATATATAAAACTGTATTTTGTATTATAAATAACCTAATATCAAATAATGTCACATTAAAAGGTATTTTTAGAAACTGAACATATGAATCAGGTTATTGATAGCTACAAAAATACATGTCTTTCTACAAAAGGCATGGATTGGTCATCAAAAATGCAATAAGTAAGATAAAGTGGTTTTTAAAAAATGATGGTGGCCCCTACAGAGTATTCCAGTGAGGTTGTCAGGCCTCATATCCCAGACCCGTATGGGTGAGTGAGGAAACATGTACTCTCCAGTCAGAGCATCCACACCCAATCCCTCCCTCCACCACCTTTCCCTCCCAACCTCATGTGCTCTGTTTTATTAAAACCACTGACCCCTCAAGTTGAGAATGAAGTGATTTCAAGAAAAGTAATTAATATTGTACTTGTTATTACTTTTCCAAGTCCCCCATAATTATTCTTCCAAATGCCAATGTCCTAATAACCCACAGATACCCAAGGGACATCAGTCTCTTGTTTGAAAGTTTCCCAGATGTGACCAATGTAGGTATCTTGCCAGTCCTCATAAAATACCTCCACCCAATTTTCTCAGCTTTGAAGCTAAATGAAGAATATTGATTGGTGCAAGGTCAACGAGCAATAAATAAAGCAGCGACACCTCTCCATCCAATACTCCTAGATCTTGGTACTGCTTACCTTCAGATTTCCAATGAAACTGCTGGATTTACTGCCCTAGGCTTAAAGTCCATATTCTTGCACGTGCTAAATCTTCACTGTGGATAGACTGATCCCAGTACTACAGACAGTCTTCAATACTTTGTCAGAGCTACCACAAGAATTTAGAGATAATCTTTGCCTTTTTGGACATGTACTAGTCAATGGATTAAGGTACTTGACATTTAAAAACTGACATCTTACTGCAGTATGTAGATCAGTTTGTCGTTTGCAGTCCTATAAACCTAGATTCTGGAAGCATTAAGAAAGTTTTACGTGTTCCAAGAGCTGGAGACTACATGCCAAAGGCTGAAGCCACTTAGCAAACAGTAAACCCTGTAGAGCATGTCCTAACTTTGGATAAAAGGTTTGGTTTCTCCCAAATGAAGATTTAAAGAAGGTTGGGACCAAGTTTTGCAAAGGTATGGCTAGAGTTTTGTTAAATTTATATTCCAAGTTTGGGTCTCAGAGCTAAGCTACTTTATGAATTCACACTAGGACCACACTCTGAGCCTTACAGTAGATAGTAGACATTAAGTGTAACAGTGTGCTTTTCCACCTATGCTCCCCCAGTTCTTGAATAATGATTTGGGGTCATATTAAATAGCATTTCCAAACTATCTCGTAATTCAATTAACCCATTTATACTATTCTATGTCTGCCATGTGGCTGGTTATCTCTTCTCAGTATCAAACATCCAACTTCCTCCAAATCCGGGTGACGCATTATTCTCATGACAGCCAGACTATTTCCCAGAGTTCCTCTCTCTACCAAATGTCCTACCTTCTAATCCTGCCTCAGCTTCTTGTCCATCAGATTTTTATTGACATGTGATACTTCCACATAGTACACAAGAGATTGTCCCTACAAATGAGCTTTTCAAAAGCTAAGAGAGTCATTGTCAGCTCCAGTTTTGAAAATTCCTGATTTAGAAAAAAAAAAAAAAACAAAAAACTTTACATTATCTGTAGCAGAATAACAAGGCATGGCATTGAGATTCCTCACTCAGAGACTAGGGAACATTTTTAGACTCATGGCTTCTCCAAAGAGCTTGACTCTTGTGCTATGTGTGTGGCCAGAATGATCACAAATCCCAGCAAGTATAGCAAAACTAATTAATGAGGCTCCTACTTACACTGGCAGGATTATGGGTGATTAACTCATCAGGTTCAAAGGATACAAATGGCAAATTTTTAGAGAATGGTTATCCAAATATCAAGTTCTTTAAACCAGAATCACCTGAAAATTTCATTAAAGTTTTCTGCATGCTAAATTTAAATTTCCCTTCTGTTCCTATAAATAAGTGAATTATTTTAGTCTTATGTGAAACTTATAGTCCAAATTTATTCTACTAGACCTGACTAAAAAAAGATAAATTTCTAAAAAAAAAATCCTAATGCATAATGTTTTACAGATTGGAAATGGTACAGATGGTTTACAGGGTGTACTTACTCAGGAGAGTACAAAGGCCAACGGAAGGAAGCTTCTTAGTCAGTACTGATACAATTTCTCCTTGTTCTATAACTCAAGTATGTTGTGTCTTCAGCAATAAGACCTTAACAGTCCTGCTGGACAATCAAAAACATTGGCAATGACCTGCTTCTGTTTCAAGGGGAGGGTCTCCAAGACACCCCTCCCCTAACCAACAACTTGTATCCCAAACCTGATACAAAGCAGAATGCACTCTTGAATGAGCGTAGAGGAAGTTGAAAATAATCCAAAATATTTTTAGAATCAAATGATAATGAAAGGACAATCTATTAGAATCTTTAAGACACAGCAAAGGCAGTTCTAAGATGAAGGATTATAGCTACAAACACCTACATAAAAGTCAAGGATATCTCAGATAAATATCGAATGATGCACCTCACATATGGCTACAAACACCCACACAAATGTCAAAGATATCTCAGATAAAGAACTAACAATGCACCTCACGGTACAGAAAACACAAGAGGATTATGGCTACAAACACCCACATTAAAGTCAAAGATATCTCAGATAAACGACTAACAACACACTTCACAGTCTTGAAAACACAAGAAGCAAAATCCAAAAGGAATAGATAGAAAAAACTATAAAAATCAGTATATACACAAATGAAGTAGACACTTGAAAATAATATGGAGAATCAATGAAATAAAGAGTTGATTCTTTGAAAAAAGTAAGGCTAACAAATTCCTGACCAAACCAACCAAAAAGAATAGAAGAGATACAAATGAGTCAAATTTGATAAAATGTCACAAAAAACAGCAATAAAATTTAGAGAATCCTTACAGAGTACATTGAAAGCGAATGTTTTGTTTTGTTTTAAACTAGAAACTCTAGAAGAAACAGATGAATCCCTAGACATGCAGCCACCAAATTAGATAAAGATGATATAAATAATGTAAGCAGGTCTAAATCAGCCAGTGAGCTGGGAGTTGGAAATCCTTGCTTAAAACCATCAGACCTTTAAAGAAGCACTAATACCAACTGTCATTAAACTGATCCATAAACCACAGAAAAATATAAGTAAAAAACAACAGGAAACTGATGTTTACAATGCTAGCATCTTCCTGAAATAAAATGGGACCAGAACACAAAACCAATAAAAAAAATTCACAGACCACAACTTGTAAAACAACTTGTTGTGACCCCGTGTGGCATCTGAATGTGAGATCATGTAAAATTTGGCAACAGTAAAATCTTCCTGAATGTGGAGTGACAAAAATCAATTCGAAATGAAACATGCAATGAATCTGAGGAACTTCTGGCACCAGTCACATGACCTCACTGCAGCGCTGATTCTGAGCACAGGTTCACGTTGCACTCTGTGAGCCCTCTCACTGAAGAGCAGAGATGCTGACAGGGCACCTTAGATCAGACTCAAGATGGCTGAAGTCTATGAGCTGAAGTGTAGTCATTGTACATACAATTCTTCAGCTATTATAGAAACATGATGGCTTAATTATGAAAACCTTCAATATTTTCCTGCCTTCCTTCCTCAACGTGTAAATACCATCTTAGCACATCTTTGGATCGGATTGTGCTAGGATATTTAATTTTGGAATTTTTTCTGTTTAAATTGATAACTCACAAATTAAAAAAAAAACATTCAATAAAATTTGGCTTGTAAGTGAAACAGAATTTCCATTTCTGAAATATTTATACATATACTTTTATCATTTGTGCTATATATTTAGACAAAGGAGTGTTCTCAATATGGATGATTAAAAAAATAAAAATATCTATCAACTCTGGAAAAGGTTGAACATATTCTACATCCTCCAACACAAAATATTCAACCAACATTTAGTTCTTTATGCAAAAATGAACCTGCAGCTCAATATAATTAGTATGCAAATTTGCTCTTGCCTTTAAAAATGACTAAATTATATGTATACAAATATCATCTTAGGTGGAGACCTCTCCCTGGGCCACCAGGAGTCCATAGCCAAACAGTGCCAAGAGAAAGCTACCCTCCCAGAAGCATGGAAAAGCCGTGAGTGGGGTTAAGGGGAGAAACACCGCTCAACGAGACCCACCCAGAAGGGGCCGGATACAGGGCCTGAGAACTCGGGGGCCCACAGGGCTCCAGGAGAGAGCGGGTATCGCAGGAGTGCTGACACACCTTTGAGCACAGGCAAAACCACCACTTCTGTTCAAACTCACTGGATCAAGAGGGACCCTTGCAGAGCCATCAGGACACAGGAAACAAGGTACAGCTGGGGACAAGATCCTTCTGATTTCTGTTTGCACCCCAGAGCTGACCCTGTGCCACAGCTCTCCAAACCCAAACACCTCTCAGAGAGAGCTGGTCTTCAAGGAGTATTGACACAGAGGCCTGCAGGAGGGGCAAGCTATAACCAGACAGAGTAAGATCAGCTAACATCAGAGTTAACAGGATGGCAAAAGGCAAGGGTAAGAACATAAGGAAGAGAAACCAAGAGTACTTAGCACCATCAGAACCCAGCTCTCCCAACACAGCAAGCCCTGGATACCCCAACACACCAGAAAAGCAAGACTCAGATTTAAAATCATTCCTCATGATGATGATAGAAGACATGAAGAAAGAAATGAATAACACCCTTAAAGAAATACAAGAGAACAGAGATAAACAACTAGAAGCCCTTAAAGAGGAAACACAAAAATCCATTAAAGAATTGCAGGAAAACACAATCAAACAGACAAAGGAAATGCACAAAACTATCCAGGAGCTAAAAATAGAAACAGAAACAATTAAGAAATCACAAAGGGAGACAACCCTGGAGT
>JAPYYD010007584.1:0-10155 GCA_028551405.1 Uromys caudimaculatus
GTGCACCACGACTGCCCGGCCTTTGGGTTGTTTTATAAGTCAGGTAAGCCCAGGGTGGCACAAAATTTGTAATCCCACCTTTGGCCTATTAAAAGCAAGTACAGCCCGGCAGTGGTGGCGCACGCCTTTAATCCCAGCATTGGGAGGCAGAGACAGGTGGATTTCTGAGTTCAAGGCCAGCCTGGTCTACAGAGTGAGTTCCAGGACCGCCAGGGCTACACAGAGAAATCCTGTCTCGAAAAACTACAAAAAAAAAAAAAAAAGTACAACATTTAGCTTAAAATTCTTCAGAAATAAACAGGAAAAAAAAGCAGGACAATAGACAAAATATTAATGCTCAATCTCAGTAACAATATTGGGGCTCATTACACTTTTCTCTACATACTTCTCCACGTGGTAAGATTCTCATGAGGGGTGTAAGCTAGAGAGAGCACTGGCTACCCTTCCACAAGTCCCAAGTCCAGTTTCCAGCACACATGGTAGCCCACAAACATCCCTCCATAATTCAAGTTCCAGGGGATCCATTTCATCTTTCTGATAGCATCGGCAGCAGGCATGTACTGTACACAGAGATACACACAGGCATACATACAAAACACCCATATATGAAAAGTAAATCTAAAATCACTAACAAGCAAAGGTTCTCCTCTTCATCTTCCTATTCCAAGCTTTTCTGGGACAAAGGGACTACCGATTCACACAAGGCCTTAAATTTGGAGGAGAAACAAGGAGGGAGTGACCACCTCTGGGAAATAAGAGTGGAGGCACAAAGACCTGCCCAGACATTAGAATCTTTGAACAATCCACAAAACAAATTTTTTGAAAAATTACCTACAAGGGTCCAGGTATCCCAGACCTCTGTCCAACACCACAAAGGGAAAGAAGCCTTAGGTCTCAGTCACCCCTAAAAGGAGAATCCCTCTAGAACCGTGGTTCTTGACCTTCCTAATGCTATGACCCTTTAATACAGTTGTCCAGGTTGTGGTGACCCCCGAGCATTACATTATTTTCACTGCTACTTTATAACTGTAATTTGTTTCTGCTGGGAATCATAATTTAAACCCCACAATGGGGTTGTAAACCCCCCTTTAGAATCACTGCTTTAGAGATCCAATTACTCCTGCGACCAGGGCTTGCACTACACTACCCAGAGTGCTTTGTACCTGGAAGAGGGACAAGCTTGTCTTTTCAATGAAACAGCAGCTCCCATTCAAATCCAATGCCACCATGGCACTGGCAGAACCTAAGGTGCAGTTCAGTTCTAGAGTGTGGGACTCACACAACCAACACTAGAGCTGTTCTGGAAGGTATGCTATCCTGCTAACCAAGAGTCACTTGACAGGGACTCCAAAAAAGACAGAGTGCTGTGGGCTTCAAACAAAATGAAGTATTGCCTTCTAGGTACAGTACACAATGGGTGGGTGACAGAGTGAATGGATAACAAGTGGATGTCACTACACTGCTCACAAAGCAGTCACATGTACTGTTCTTTTCTGAACAATCCTAAGATAAAACAATAACCATCTTCATGCCCTTCTTCCTGCTTCCATGTCTGCCCACTTTATAACTCCTCTTCTACATAGCAGCCAGAAGAACCGTATGAATTCCAAATTCAAACATCAGAGTCTAGGGTTCAAGAGTGCTTTGCCTGACACAGAAGGCCGTGAGCTTAACCCCCATCCTCATAAAAAGAGAATGGAGCCAGGGCCAGTGGGATATCTCAACAAGTAAAGGCACCTGCTTGCCTCCAACCCTGAGTACCTGAGTTCAATCCCAGGAACTCCACATGGTGGAAGACAAGTGACTCCCATGTTATCCTCTCTCCACCTCTTCTTTACCAACATGCAAGCTCAGGGGGCTCCAGGTGTACTGCTTTCTTTCCATTCCTCCAAACAGGCCACCACTGTCACCCCAGTGCTTTCTTGAGCCTGGTGGGATGCTCCAACAACAGTTCCTCGGAAGTATTCTTTGTCAGCTCTCCACCCTCTTAGCAATAGCCACATTGTCCCCACTTTCTTTTGGTCTTTTTTTTTGGAGACAGGGTCTCATATATATCAGGCCTCTACCTCTGCCTCCCAGTTATGGATGGCGTTTACTACTTTTTCAGTCTCCCGACCGACAGGAACTCACTGTTGTTCTGCAAGACTCAACTCTGCCTTCCCTTTAGGACATCAGCCCACTGAGGTAATTTTACACAGGATACAGGCTAAGTCAAATGTCTTGGTCAGGGTCACACATCTGGTGCTCCAGGCTACCTGTCTCAGAAGCCTTCTGCACCACACAGTGGCCGTGCCACCCTGACTAGCCATTCAATAAACTCCTACCTTCAGAATCCGAATGCTGGATGGGCTAGCATCTGACTTGAGCATGACCTGGATGTCCTGGAGCAGCTCATCTCCAGCAGGCCGGGGCCGGGTCACCTCATCTGCGACCTCCTTAGCAGCTTCCTCAAGCTGAAGAGGAAAGGCTTATATAAGCTGTTGGTGATGGGACAGAGGCCAAGCTTTAGGAGGCTCTGAAATGGGTGCTACTCACCAGCTGCAGGTGCTCGGCTGGCTGTTTATACAAGTAGTCAGCCAATTCCTCGTCAAAGCTGGCCAGGTCCTCCATCTCCACCTCGACCCAGTATTCACCCAGGTTGTAATGCCGCTTGAGTTCATCCCTTTAGTGGTCAACAAAGGGACAGGAAGGCAGGAAGGGGTCATTGTGGAACCGTCAGCAGCAGCTCACATGCACCCCAGCATCGGTCCCCACACAGGCATCAATGCCCCCACCTCTCTCCAAGCACACCTAATTGTAGACCATTCTATACTTTAGGCCTGAAGAGGGACTGTCAAGAAAGGGCGTCCCTCTAAGAATGATTCAAGAACACTGTCCCACCTGTACTTGAAGGTGAAGCCCGTGCGATCGGTGCCCACTCGATACTGTCGTAGGAACTCCTTGAAGCGCCTCTGTAGGTGCGACTTCCGGGCCTGGCCCTCTTCGGCACCGGGGTCGCCACCGAAGCTGTCGCTGTAAAAAATGCCGGGATCGTCGAAGCCCGACATGACTGTGTCAAGGGAGACAGAGAAGTGAACAGCCTGGGGCGGCGGGGATGCGCCGTCGCACCGGCCTCAGCCCAGCCTTCCTAGACAGTCCGGCAAGTTCCTCACCTCACAGCGCCGCGCCACACGAACCTCCGCCTTCCTAGAGAAAGCCGACTTTCGCGGGAAAAACCAGCCTCGGCGTTCGGCCGCCGCGGTCTCTGCACTCCTATTGGTTCATCCGGCGCCGCGGGCAGCTATTGGGCCGCTCTACGCCAGTCGAGTCCCGCCTCCAAGCCCGGATTCCCAAGATGATTGGCTGTGGTATCTTGGTGACGTCAGGGACCAACTCTTTCCGGTTTCCATTTTGTGAGGCGGGACATTTTGGCGCGAAACTTCTGAGCTAGAAGGAAGCTTTGACCGTGGAACAAGCCGAACAAAGATGGCGGAGATGCTCGGAAGCTTTGTGCACGTTTCTTAAAAGTCTTAGGTCTTCCAAGAAAACCTAGCCCGGTGGCGCAAGTCCGTCAGCCCCGCTACTCGTAAAGTCTATGCAGGAGGATCGCAAGTTCAAAGCGAGCCTGGGTGACTTAAGGAGACCCTTTCCCAAGTACAAAGGTGGGACTGGAGAGTTGGATCCGTGGTTAATAGCGCTTGCTGTACTTTTAGAAGACTCAGGCTCTGTTCTCACTACCCTAGACAGGGGCTCAGAACTGCCAGTAACTCCTGCTCCAGGGGACCCAACGTCCTCTTCTGGCCTCTGGACACACATACATGGTACATGTAGAGATAGAAAGATATAAATATGTATCTATATGTACATACTTTTAAGTAAAAAGAAATGGACTGGAGCAATGGCTGAGCGGTGTAAAGAGCAATTGGATACAGACACATAAATAAAAGGTAGACATATCAGCTCTCATCTGAGTATGGTGATTTGTTCTAGCACTCGGGAGGCTGAAGAAACCCTGCCCTTAAAATAATATTAATAGTATATGAGAAAATTACCCCATTCAGAGCTGCTGGGATCAGGTAGTATGCCTGAGAGGTGTCCTTTTGCTCCAGCCCAGCAGGAGGTGCCAGAGTGCTGTGTCGGCAGCTTTTTCCCACACAGCTCACCTTCCCCTCCCCTAGCCAGATAGTACCAAAGCGCAGGAAGCCAGGGATGCTTTCCTTCATCCAGATTCAGACGAATAATTATGATGACCGTAGAATGGGGTTTTTTTGTTTTGTTTTGCTTTGCTTTGCTTTGCTTTTTGATTCCTTGGCAATGCTTAAAGCAAGGGAAATTCATGACCAAATTCCAAATGGAAATCTTGGGGGGGGGGGGGGACACAGATTTGGCACGGCAACAGTAGTGTAAACTTCCCTTTGTTGAGTTCCTACCACCCACACGAACAAGTGGAAACCTATTGCCTGCTACAGCCATTCAAGTATGTATTCACAGAGAATAAAGGATGAGCATTTTTACAATGTATAAAAAAATACCAAGTGAATCTAAGACTTGGTTTTCTCAACATTTCATGGTCATCCAGTGTGCCAAGACAGGTTTAACACATTCTATTTTAGATTGCTTTATTCTCTTCTTGATCAAAATCTAGGCTGTTCTCAACAATTGTCCCCAATAGCAGGGACGTAATTCCACATTGTTGGCTGGGGCCTCCCCTCAGGTACAGATGGAATACTGGACTTACTGCACTGAACAGAATTTTAGGAAGAGTCAGAGTGAAACAGGGTCAAAATTCACTGGTCAAACGACAACTGGCTCAGCAATTAAGAGCACTGGCTGCTCTTGTAGAAAATCAGTTCTCAGGATATATATGATGGCTCAAAACCACCTGGAACTCCAGTTCCAGCGAACCTGATGCCCTCTTCTGGCTCCTACAGGCACCAGGTATACATGTAGTGAACATATGAAGATTCAGGCAAAACACAAATATATCTTTAAAATTAAATAAATTGCCAGGTGTTGTGGCACATGCCTTTAATCCCAGCACTCAAGAGGCAGAGGCCAACAGATCTCTGAGTTTGAGGAGTTCCAGGAATACAAAGAAACCCTGTCTGTGGGGAAAAAAAGAAATTAAAAAATAATAAATCTTAAAAGAAATGGACAGGTACACTTGAGAGACAAATGAAGGCATAAGTACTTCCCATCCATTAAACAAGCAACTTGGGGGCCTTGGAGTTGAATGAACCTAAGCTAACCTGGTGAGAGGGGAGAGGAGTGTGTTGGTCTACTTGTTTCCGTAACAAAAGGTTTTCTTAACATTGCAAAAGGGGATTTATTAGACTGCTGAAAGGAATTTTGTAGTGAGGTTATAAGGTGATTTAGGAGGAAGACAAACTTTAGTTCAAGGAGGCTCAGAGTATAGACACATGGCTGCCACACACAGAAAGGGGAGGGGAAGAAGGTACAGATTCAGAAAGCTTTGTTATTTTGTTATTTTAAAAAAGCGGGGTCTCACAGTGGCTTTGGCTGGTCTGGAGCTTTCTATGCAGATCAGGATGGCCTTGAAGCCATAGAGATCCATCTGTCTCTGCCCCTAGGAGTAGAGGCATTTGACATCAAGCCTGGCTGGAAAAAAAAAAAAATTTTTTAAAATAAGCCACCCAGAGGCCTGCCTGCCACATGGCATACCATGGGCATCACTACGATGTTCAAGTATGTGGTGGAGAGATGGGGGAGAAAGAGACGCAGAAGAAAGAGACGCAGAACGGTTTGAGCACCATGAAGAGAGACAACTAGAGGTGCAAGAGTGATGAGGAACAGCCAAATGTGAACAACCTGCACTGTCATCTGAGGCCATGGTGAAGTCCTAGACTGCCCTGCAGCTAAGGGCCACGCCTGGGTCCATGACCATGCAGAAGCAGGGGTCTGGGCTAGTGCCCATGGCCCATGTTGAAAGGATGTTTGGATATAGCAGACACGTGAAAGAACTCTTGATGAAGGAGTATAAATGTGATCCCACAAACAGTGGGGGACTAGCACTTAGCCTTGGTTTGATTTGTTCCACCTTGCTATTCTTCGATAAGGACATGCATGTATTGGTTCGCCTTACATAACATTGTTGAGCTCAACTTGTGGTAACACTGCCATTGAGAGAAACTTGTCCAAGAACTGCTGGTGAGGTTCCTGCAGCAGCTTGCCACTTCTGCGGCCTTGCCTCAGGCTAACTGGTGAGCCTGGAGGTTTCTTAGGATTGAACTACAGTTGCTGGTTCCTACCTGATGTCTGCTTGCTGAAAGGATTGGACTGTAGCTGCCGGTTCATTCCTGATGTGTGCCTGTTGTTTGCCTGCCCAGAGACTCGCCTGTAGCTGCTGAATCGTATTTGGTGTTTGCTACAGGACTGAACTACTGCCTAAGAAGATCAAGCTTGCCCCAAAGAACTATTGCTGAACAGGTCCACTTGCCCCATATCCTAATAACTCTTCTCTTCTGCTACCTCTGCTGGGTGGTAGGCTAGAGGAGCGGTTGAACCCTTATTAAAAGTAGATTGCAAAAAAATTTTACCTACAGGCTGTGGCACTTGAGTGAGCTAGCCAGAGCAGTGATGAAGAGCTGGTCCCAATGGTGTGTTTGTGAGAGTGCTGCCCCAAATGGCTTGAGCACAAGAAAGGTAATCTCACCCCTTCCCTGGGCCAAGGAGGAGAACTGGCCCTGCTGGCTCAGGTGCAGAACTGGTGGCTGACGAACTCAGCTATCAACCCAAGCCCAAATCTAGGGCTTTTGAGTTGGCCTATACCAACATCTACCCCACCTATGAACTGCTGGAGCTCCTGAAGGGGTCTATCCTGCAGAACCAAAGCTGCAGGATATCCATGACATGGCAACAGGGTATCCAAAAGTAGTCCTGGTGAAGATCCAGTATTGGTGTAGCAGAAGCCTTGAACCAGACTCAATACAATGAACAGTGGCCGGGCAGTGGTGGCGCACACCTTTAATCCCAGCACTTGGGAGGCAGAGGCAGGCAAATTTCTGAGTTCGAGGCCAGCCTGGTCTACAGAGTGAGTTCCAGGACAGCCAGGGCTATACAGAGAAACCCTGTCTCAAAAAAACCAAAATTATTATTTTATATGTATAATAGTGTTTTACCTGCATGATTGTTTGTGCATCAGAAGGTGTGAGACCCCTTGGAATGGATACTTGTAAGTTACCATGTGAGTACTAGGAACTAAACTCAGGAAGTGAGCCATAATCTCTCCAGCCCCCTATGTTGAAACTCCTGACCAGTAAGCTAGAGACATGAGCCAGTTCTAGACAGGTGAGGGTGGTTGGGCTCTTTTCCTGCCTATCCCTGCTTTGCCTCTATCTATAAACTCTTGAATAAACACTAATATTTGGAAAGGCTGAAGGCCATATCTCTAGCCAAAGAAAGCTAAAGGTGACAAAAACTCAGTGACTGTTTGCTCCAGTCAGCCCTGAGCACAGAACCTGTTGCCTAGTCTCTAAGATTCTCTAAAAGGTCCAGGGCAGGCTGCAATTGTGGCTTAGTAGAAGAGCACAGAAGGCACATGTAAGGGTCCTAGATTTAACCTACAGCACCACATGTGCTGGAAAGTAAAATGTTCATTCCCCATTGTACAAGTAGATAGTGAGGGTGTCACTCAGTGGTAGAGCCTTGCCTAATGTCAACAAAGCTCTGGATTTGATTCCCAGCACTGAAAAAAAAGAAGGGGCAGAGTCAGTTTGTGCTGGATTTTTTTCCTATTGATATAGTTATTCTTCTTTGTTAGTCCGTACAGTTTTAACTAGTCTCTGGCCTTGCTCCTCTCTTGACAATTAACAGCTAGGCAAGCATTCTACTGACTGAGCTCTATCCCTAGCCTTTTGTTTACTTTTTTTTTTTTTTTTTTTTTTTTTTTTGGTTTTTCGAGACAGTATTTCTCTGTATAGCCCTGGCTGTCCTGGAACTCACTTTGTAGACCAGGCTGGCCTCGAACTCAGAAATCTGCCTGTCTGCCTGTCTCTGCCTCCCAAGTGCTGGAATTAAAGACGTGTACCACCACTGCCCGGCATTTTGTTTACTTTTATATGTATAGATATTTTGCTTGCACATATGTTAGTGCATTGAGTGTGTGCCTGGTGCCAAAGAGGACAGAAAAAGCCATTAGATCTCCTGGAACTAGAGTTATAAACTGTTATAAACCACCACGTGGGTGCTGGGAATCAAACCAGGGTCTTCTGGAAGAGCAGTTAATGTTTTTAAGCACTGAGCCATCTCTTTAGCACCCCTCCCCCAACATTTCTTACTTTACCACAATACAGATTTTCACAGATGAGGAAACTGAGCTCAGGGTAGGAGAGCTGTCCTTGCTATCTGGCATCTATGCTTTGCATATATCTATACACCTATCCTTAATTTCATAAAGAATGACTTCTGGCCAGGTGGTGATGGCGCACCAGGTAAAGGCAAGCATATCTCTGTGAATTTGAGGCCAGCCTGGTCTACAGAGTGAGTTCCAGGACGCCAAGGCTATACAGAGAAACCCTGTCTCGAAAACAACAACAACAAAAAAAAAGAATGACTTCTGGACCTGGCTGTATGAATGCCTTTCTTGTACGGTGACTCTGGGACACCACCTCTGAGCTCTGTAGCTATGTGCCTCCATGAAGTTCTGGAGTTTCTGTGCACAGACTAGTATTTTGACATCATTGTATCCCCTCTTCAGCTGGGAGAGACAGACAGATGTATTGCTCATTTTTCCCGTGAGCAAAATGAGATTTGAAGCATTGTGCCCAAGACCTGGTAATAGAACCAGTATGGGGGGACAAAGATATCTTGACTCCCAGCCCTCTGGTACCTCATCCCTGTTCTGCCGCCAGAGAGGTTTTCACCTTCCCAGAGTGGGACCTGTATGTCTACTGTTTGGGTGGCTTTCATCACCTGGGTCAGAGCTCAGCAGGCCTGGCTCAAACCGTTGCTGATGCTGGGCAGATTGGCTGTGAGGATTTACACAAGCATTACAGGTGACTCCTCCAGTACAACGATCAGAAGACACTGGTCTTCTGTGCGTAAGTGAGCTAGGGGTGGGCTAGAGAGATGGCTCAGCAGTTAAGGGCACTGACTGTTCTTCCAGAGGTCCTGAGTTCAATTCTCAGCAACCACATGGTGGTGCAGAACCACCTAGAATGGTAATCCAATGTTCTCTTCTGGTGTGTCTGAAGAGAGTGACAGTGTACTCATGTACATAAAATAAATAAATTTTAAAAAAAAAGTGAGCTAGGGGTAATGGAAGGCCTTGGGATTTAACTTGCTTCTCATTGGCTTCTCAAGACACACAGGTGAGGTCAGCAGCAGCATTGTATTGTCACAGGTGGTGATCTGAGTCCCTGAGGGGTTAAGTGACCAACTCCAAAGTGGAATAGCAGATGGTTCAGCAGATAAAGTGATCACTGCCCAAGCCTGAGCTCTGTCTTTGCAAGTGGAACCTTATCAAAATTAAAGGGGAGAACTGTCTCCCCACACTGAGCCCTGTGGCTGTGCATAACACTACATTACACTCACAATAAGTTAAGTTAGAGAAAACATGAAACCAGGCATTTGCCTCAGAGCATATCAGCTTTACCCCAGAATCTGCCCATTACATCCTCATTAAATATATAGGTCAGTCAGTAAAGACCTGAGTTGGAGCCCATGTAAAACAGGCGTGGTGGTGTGTGCTTGTAATCCTAGCACTCTTAAAAATAAAGTGGACTGACCAGGTGTGGCGGTACATTTCTTTAAACCCGGCACTTGGGAGGCAGAGGTAGGAGGATCTCAGTGAGTTCAAGGCTAGCTTTGTCTACGGAGCAAGTTCCAGGCCAGCAAGGACTACATAGGAAAGACTCTGTCTCAACACACATACCATCCTGTCTCCCCCCAAAAAACCAAGGTGGACTGGCCAGGTGTGGTAGCATACATATGTAATCATGAGGCAGGCAGATATCTCTGAGTGCAAGGCCAGCTTGTCTATATAGTGAGTTCCTCCAACCAGGGTTACATAGTGAGATCCTGTCTAAATAAAATAAAAACCAAGATGGACAGTTCCTAAAACACACCTGAGGTTGATCTCTGGCCTCCACATGCACACACACACACACACAAGCATCTGCATACACACACACACACACACACACACACACACACACA
>JAPYYD010007585.1:0-10154 GCA_028551405.1 Uromys caudimaculatus
AGCTCTTTGTCAAGGTCTCGTTTAATTTTCAAAACTCATCTACTTTTATACATTACTCAAAAAGGGGGAAACTCAGAGGCGGGGAGAAACAGGGGGTGTGAGGTAATGGGGAGGGGGTGGGCTCAGCCAACAGTCACAGTGACTCAGATGTTCTTTTACGACAACAGGGTATCCTTGATCTTTGTGGTTTCATATTCAGCTTTCTGAATAGTCATAATATTTTCCAGTTCTTCTTGGCTTCATTTTCTCATGACCTATAGAGATCTCAGCATCTGGGGGGTGGCGGCTCCCAACACCTGTGACTGACTAATTCGGTAGTAGTAAATGTATATAATTCAACAGAAATAGTCCAGGGGACAATATCCTGGGTGCTTTAGCCCTGATCAATATCATAGCATTGTTCCATCTCGTATTCTTTTTTTCCTTGTCAAAGTTTCTATGAGACATAGAGTATAATTTGTTATAATCCTGCCTAGCCATGTGCTATTTCTCTGTGTCTGGGCAGAATGTATAATGCCCAGTTAGCAACAGTGCTGAATAAATTAATCCTGAAATGACTACTATCCTGATAAGGTGCAGATCAAATATATTGGATTAGGTCATAGACACATTGTGTTTGTAGATCATCTAAATTTCTAAGGTTTAGATATCCCTTCTTATCTGTGGTCCAGATTGTATCGCCTGTTCCAGGTATCACAAATTTTGTCTATTTAAATTTTGAGTATTTCTATTATGGGAAATTATATTGTATGCTCTGGAAATATATGGTGGTTGTTCTAGCTCTATTTCTGATTTAATAGCTTAAAGGAGTAGGCTTTCTTTAATCTTGGTCTCATAATTAATTCATAGAATACAATTTCAATAGCCTTTTTCAAAGGGATATTTTGAATTATAATAACTTGGTTATTGTAATATAGGTCATTCCATCTTTCTATATTACCAGCTGCAGCCAGCTTACATGCTAGATGAAAGTCCCCTTGTATGACCATAAACTGGGACTACCTCTGGTCATTAAATCTTGTAATGTTCCTTGATCTGACTCATCAATTACTGGGCAGCCATATCTGGCTATCCAACACAAGGATGTGTATAATGTTGCCAACAGGTCTAATCTAAGACATTCTTTAGCTAATCTAAGCCCTGTGCCTACATCTAGAAGAATGTAAACATATAGTCCAATGAAATCTATTTGTAGTCTATAATTAAATTGTTTATGAGATCATGTTGCAGGTGACATTCAATGTCTAAATCTAGTTTTAAGTGCTGGACAAGTGCAGCAGTCTCTAATGGCTGTTTACAAATCTGCAAGGATACCTTAAGGTTCCTATTATCAAACCATTAGAAAAAAGAATTTGGCCTACAAATATTTTATGTAATCCTAGGATTTCTCCCTTGATAATTATGCTAACATTCTCTGTTAGCATAATTTTCCAGTATGGGTTCCTCTTAATATTTATTCTGATAGGGTTGTCCTAATTTAGCTTGGCTCTCCATTTTCCCTCATTTTTTAGTGCTAAGGATAAACTTTAAAGTTTAAAAAGTGTGTGATTTATGATCCTTGATGATTTATTCTGAATTTGTTCCCTAACAAGTTTAGCATTCTAGTCTTAAGTGAACATGATGCTAACTTGTACACTATTTCATTATTTTTTATATGTTTTGTCTGTTTTACTTGTGTGGGTGTCTTTATGGGCTGCGTGAGTGCTGAAGTCTTTGCTAACTTTTGCAATTTCCATCTATGCCTCTCTTGACCGGATATCTTTGCCATTTGTTTGCTAATAGGTGGTTTTCCATTTTGTTGAATGGTGTACCATTGCACATGCACCATGAATCAAAAAAGATACAGATTTTTCCTTTTGCCTTCCTTAACTCTTTGTCTTATAGCCAATAGTGCTGCTATTACTTCAGCATGTTGTGCTGGTTTGGTGGTTCCTTCCTCAGTAATAGACATTCCATCCCCAGAACTATTGGCTAAGTCTTTCCATTTAGTTTTAGTTCCACCACTAGTTTATGAGCATAATGAAAACATGAATTAGCCAAATGCTGTGAACATTGTCCCAACAATCCAATAGCTGCCTCTTTTAGGGGAGGGGTGAATGGTTTACAGATGAAGATTATAGGCAACTGAACTATTTCCTCAATGTAGGAAAGCACAAAAGCTCACAACAGAATTTATATAAGTACTATTTCCAATGTAAGACCTTTCCTTCCACAGCTAAGCCTCCAAAGCACTCTGCTTTAGAGTAGATTCAATCCATCATTGGAATCGGTGCCCTTATGACTATAGAGTGGTTGGCAATGACTGAGTGTAGGGTTCAGAATGCCTCAAAAATGTTCAGATTAGTTTTCAGAGAGTATTTATTCTCTGCATAAAGGAATTATTTGCAATAGAAGTCAACAGGCAACTGTTGGTGGACTTCCTTTTGTTTTATGAAGAGTCCCCAACTGCCATACTCACCAATAAATATATAATCCACAATTAAGGTATCATCTGGTTCAATATGAGTCAGAGTTCCATGTTCAAAATGAGCTTACAAACTGTTTTAAAGCTGTTCTCTTTATTCTTGTCCCCATAGTAAATTAACTGCCTTTCTAGTAACATTATAGAGAGGTTCTATAAATATGATATGCGATTCCTCCAGTATGTAAACACACCAATTAGGTGTTGCAACTGTATTTTGTCCCTGGGTCAGGGGATATTTTAAATCTTGTGCAATATGCCATCTGGAACTTTGGGTCCTTCAGATGTCCATAACACACCTAAAATTTTGGTTGAGGTGTCTGGCCAGAGTATCAATTAGTGTCTCCATATAATTTTGAACAGTGTCCTTAATTGTATACTATAATCAAAATATCATGTACATAGCTTAAAAGTATGCAATCTGATTTAAGTAGCTTTTCCAGCAATCATCTTAGTGTCCCTTGAGCAGTAATTGGGCTATTCTTGTAGCCTTGAGGCACTCCATTGAATCTGCATTGTTTACTATTCCAGGTAAAAGTAGTAATGTCTCTAGAATACACATGGAGTGGTATGCTAAATAACATGTCTGATAAGTCTATGGTGCCAACAAAATTTTGGTTGTAATTCCCAATCTTTAAGAATGTATCTTCTGCATCAGGTAAATTTCCTGGTATTTGTGGAGAAAGCTGATTAATGTTCTTATAGTCTACTGTTCGTCTCCATTGACTCTTTTGGTTTTTAAAGCCAAAGAGGACTGTTGAAGTTGAAGGACTGTGAGGGTATGATAATATCTTCCTTCAATAATTTATTTACAGTGTCAGTGATGGTTTCATCACCTCCCTTGACAGGGTATTGCTTGCTTCTATAAAAGGAATTTGTACTTGAGTAATGTTACAACACAAAGGTTTGATTTTGTTAATGTAATGCCATTAGGGAAATAATTTGGGTATGATATCCACCCCTAGCATACAATTAGGTGATGGTATAAATATTATGGCGGATATTTAGAGATTGATTATAGAATAATAACTATATATTTACTGTTTCTGTGCTAAGTGATTTTTCTGCTGCTCCTTCAATAATTACATAATTAGGGAGTTATTAGAGGTGGGTAGAGGTTGCAAAATTTCACCTGACTTCCTGTATTTATCAGCCACTTTATCTGTTGGAGCATTCCCCTGATATTGCTGGGATCTGTATGAAGGGTCTGGGGTACTTTGATTTTGGAGATGTTAATGCCATGCATTCTTTGGTCTCCCTAGGAATCTGTTCCAGAATCCTTCCCCTGGGGTTGTATTATTGGCATCTGATCTAATCTTCCAAGTTATCTTGTATTTCTGATTTTCTGAAAACATGGAGGATTGGGTCTGGGCTAAGAAGGTCTTGCCTCATCTTTGCCTAAAAAGGCTACCTTTTTTAGGTGAGGTTTTCAATGGTGCTAGTTTGCTTTGATTGTGTACATTAGACTAGAGGAATACTATTTTATTTACATTTCAAATGTTTCCATCTTTCCAGGTCTCCCCTTTGGAATCCCCTAAGCCCCTCTCCCTCCCCCTGCCTCTATGAGGGTATTCCCCTAACCCATCCACCCAACCACTCTCCTCTTCCCTCCTTGGCTTTTGAGGGATACTATCTTATCTGTCTCCAGTTCTTTAGTCTGACCGAGGAAATTAATAGCTTCTCCAATAGTTTGGCACTTGGTCAGAGTCCATGTCAGTGTCATTCTCAAATTTGGAGGGGTGCCCTTAATTAGAATTTTTCTCATGCTGGGGAGCTGCAGTGACATCTGTGGTCTTGGACTATTAGGTAAGTTAAGTGTACTCAACCTCCTAGCCAATTCAATTGCTTCTTTCTTATTTTTCCATTGTGCTTCTGCCTCAAATTGATTTAGATCAAGTGTTCGAAAAGCCTGCCTCCACACAGCTGTTACCCAATCCAATAAAGGCAGGGTTTCCCTCTGTTTGTATCTAAAATTTCTTCCAAGCCTTTAATATGTTGAGATTTTTAGGAGCCCTTTGACTTCCTCATTTCTTCTGAGTATAACATTAGTTCCTTTTCCCCATGAACAGGCTACATAGGATGCATCCTTATCTCCTCTTTGTATAAAATCTTATCTTATTTGCTGAAGCACTGTCCTTGTAAATGGTCTGGATTCCACTTCATTGGTCACATGAGTATGCTTGGTTAAACAGCTAGAAGCGCCCTTAACCTTATCGGCAGTTACCAGTAGAGATATCTTGGTATCATTGAGACATCTGACTGGGCCCTAATCAGCTGCCTCCAGTCCTCTCAGAATGGATTGTTTCTCCACCTTTCTGCCAAGTTGTTAGCCAGATGCTTACCTTTCATTCTATTGGAGACAATGTCTTTAATCATTTTGCATAAGAACCCAGGGGCCTCTGAGGGGTCTGGTCCATCTAGTAATGGCTCAAGACCACTGGAGTAGACAACAGATAATTACCTTAGGTTCCTTCTTGAGAACAGGCAATTTTTGTTGAACTAAGCAACATGTTCTGTCCCCTCTACCCCTCAGGAAGATTCTTGTCCTTTACATTCATTTTCTTAATTCTTCTTTTATTATTGGTCTCTGCATTTTGTCAATTTGTTTACCAAATATTAGAGGAATTTGACTTCTCTTTTTTGAAGTACCAGCTTAGGTTGCAGTAAGAGTAGGTCTGCTAAACCAGCTTTTCCCATTTAAGATCTGTCCTTCTGGCTATTTTCATCAAGTCCCTCATGTAACTCTCAGTGGCCTGCTCCTGCTACCTGGTCTTAGGGTGGAAGCCTATGCCTTTGTGAGAGTTAGTCCTGCCGCAGTGGTTCCCCCTTGAGGTTCTGGTGCCTTTCTTCATGGGACCATAGCTCCACTGCTCGGTCTTAAGGCAGAAGCCTGTGTCTTTGTGGAGGCAAGTCCTGCAGTCAAGAATTCACCCTTCTTCCTAGGTCAAGATTGGGGATGCACTTGGAATAGCAGGAATCCACCTTAGTTTTAACTTTTCTAAAGATCTTCTCATACCCTGCCAACTATGCCAACTAACATGAGCAACAAGGTATATACACATAGTTACTATAACAAAGTTATATTCTATTATGCTGAGGTTTTCCACACAATGTTCACACTCTAAATTCCTAACTATGGTCTTAAACCTATCTCCCAAGGCTTCTCACTTATGCAATATATCTGCTGAAGGTCAGGTTCAGTCTCAAACAAAAGTCTTTGAATTGAGGACCAGGATCCTGACTAAGACTCTCCAGCCACAGGGCAGATCAGGTGGCATCTCTCCAGAAGTGCGGATCAGAGCATTGCTCTTAATGTTGACTTATAGACTACCCAGTGGATGTAGGTACTGGGAGCTAAGTCTAGGTTGGGTCCTCTCTGGAAAGTAGCCACAGGGGAAGAACACTGGTTTGGGGGGTAGCAGTGGAGGTCAGAACTTGTTTCTGCAAGAGTAAAGGTTGCTTTCTATATTTTACCTGTCTTGTCTCTAAGTTATTCTGAGACCAAAAGCTGCTGGCTTCAGGAAAATTAACATACTATTGTAAAAACAATGGGAGTTTCTGGAAAGAGGGCTTTGTTCTTTTCTCCAAAGGTCCTCCAAGGCCCTGGGCCCTATGGCTGGGAGTTTAACTCCTCCTCGGCTAGATAAAGTCACTCACAGGAAGAAACAAACACTTTGAAAAGAGATTCTAGTCTTTTATTTTTTCTTTTTGTTTTTAAATTATTTTTAATCTTTTTGTACAGTCTAGTCATTATCTCCCTCTCCATCTGCTCTCTGACAGTTACTCATCCCATTCCTCCTCTCCTGTCTCCAAGAGTATGTCCCAATCTCACCCCACCCCACCCCACCAGGACTCCATACTTCCTGGGAACTCAAGTCTCTTCAGGATTAGGTGCCTCTTCTCTCACTGAAAACAGACCAGGCAGTTCTCTATGTCAGGAGACATGGACTAGCTAGTGTACGCTGCTTGGTTGGGGGCTCAGTGGCTATGAGATCTTGGGGCTCCAGGTTAGGTGAGACTGCTGGTCTTCCTATGGGGTTACCCTCCACTACGACTTCTTCCAGCCTTTCCCTAATTCAACCACTGGGATCCACAACTTCAGTCCATTGGTTGAGTGTAAGTATCTGCATCTGTCTCAGTCAGCTGCTTCTTTGGGCCTCTTGGAGGGCAGCCATGCTAGGCTCCTGTCTCTAAGCACACCATAGCATCAGTAGTAGTGTCAGGCCTTGGAACTTCCCCTTGAGATGGATCCCAAGTTGGGCCGGTCACTAGACCTCCTTTCCCTCAGTCTCTTCTCCCTTTTTGTTCCTGCAGTTCTTTTAGACAAGAACTATTCTGGGTCAGCGTTTTTGACTGTGGGATGGCAATCTCATCTCTCGACTTGATGTCTTTCTACTGGAGAGGGACTCTACAAGTTCCCTATCCCCACTGTTGGGCATTTCATCTAAGGTCCTTCCCTTTGAGGCCTAAGAGTCTCTCACATCTCATGTCTCTGGTACATTCTAGAATGTCCCCCCCTACTTCTTACCTCCTGAGGTTGCCTGTTTCCCTTCATTCTGGTGGCCCTCAGGGCTTCACTCCTGTCACCTCCCCCCATACCTGATATTGTTCCCCTTTATTCCTCCATCATCCTTCTCCCACACATGTCCCTTGCTCCCTCTCACCCTGTGATTGATTTCTTCTACCTCCCAAGTATTATTGAAGCATCCTCACTAGGGCCTTTCTGCTTGTTAACCTTGTCGAGTTCTGTGGCTTGTATCCTAGGTATTCTCTACCTTTTTGGCTAATATTCATAGTGAGCACAGACCATGCATGTCCTGTTGGGTCTGAGTTACCTCTCTCAGGATGATATTTTC
Organism: Uromys caudimaculatus; assembly: GCA_028551405.1. Taxonomy (NCBI): domain Eukaryota; kingdom Metazoa; phylum Chordata; class Mammalia; order Rodentia; family Muridae; genus Uromys; species Uromys caudimaculatus. The sequence continues at coordinate 7,318 of JAPYYD010007585.1, forward strand.
TAGTTCCATCCAATTGCCTGCAAAACTCATGATGTTCCCACTCTTAATAGCTGAATGGTATTTCATTGTATAAATGAACATTTTTATCATCCATTCTTCCATTGTGAGACATCTGGGTTGTTTCTCCATTTCTGGTGGGAGTCAATCTGAAGGTTCCTCAGAAAATTCAAAATAGATCTGCCTGAAGACCCAGCTATATGACTCTTGGGCATATACCAAAAGATACCCCACCATGTCACAGGGTCATGTGCTACAATATGTTCATAGCTGCCTTATTTGTAATAGCTAGCTTTTATTTCTTACAGAAGAAAATATTGGCAGGGGGGGACTATCTCTAAGAAAAACAATCTGTCTGTGTCTACTCTTTGTTCTCAGTTCTTATATTTATTTCAGGATACATGATCACATGGTATTCAGTTCACACAACTTCAAACATAAATTCAAATCATAAATTGAATAAGAGGTAACAACAAAGATGTTTATATGTGTTTCCATTATGGCTAGTCATCTAATTCATTATGTTACTAGCTCCACAGATTCATTGAGAGTCTAAAACTATAATTCTTAGGGTGAAGTTAACATTGAATTTTATATAGATAAACCCGGTCAATATTTTACATTCTCTCCTCACACCTACAATAAATGGTTCATTCCCAGTTTATGTCCTTTAATTAATGGCTTTACAGGTTAAAGGAATATATTCCTAAATTGTAAATTTGTGTCATGCCAGCTTTCAATCTCAGCACTAGTAACCCATGACACATGAAGACTGCCAGAGTCCTAATTAGAGTTTTCATATTACAGTGGGTTCTAATTGCAGTCTTTAATATAAAGGGCTATATTATTATTAGCATAAATTGAGGAATTCTTATAGAATCATCTTTAGGAATTAAGAAATAATCTATTTGTCTATATAGCATCACTACATGACAGAACATATTTATTGATCTGCAGAAACATCTCCCCAATAGGGCGGGCTAATGTCCAGGGATTGTTATATTAATTTAATAATGATAGGAAAGTCATATCAATAGCCAGAATCAATCCTGAGATGTCATACCTCATGCCTTACTTCCAAGACGTCATTCATCATAGGTCACAATGAACCCACTAAGGAAAATCACCTGCTAGCCTTTAGCCTCTGCTAGATGGCTTCCGACACATGGGGTTCTAGGGCTGTCTAGTTATCTTGAGAAAGTGAGGTCACTGAGTTCCGGTTATCAGGTGAATTCTACACTAAACCTTCTGGGCCTGGGCTTGGTTGTTGTTGCTGTTGTTGTTGTTGTTGCTGCTGCTGCTGTTGTTGTAAGAATTTTAATGACTGCTTCTATTTCTTGGGCATTATATGTCTATTTAAATTGCTTGTCTTATCTGGATTTAACTTTGGTGAATGGTATACACTGAGAAAATTATCCATTTCATTTAGATTATGCAATTTTGTGGAGTATTGGTTTTTAAAGTGTGTCTTAATTATTCTTTTGTTTTCATTTTTATTTGTTATTTTATTTATTTACATTTCAAATGTTATCCCCCTTCCCAATTTCCCCTCCTCAAGCTCCCTATCTCCTCCTCCCTTCCCCCTTCCTCTATGAGGGTGCTCCCCCAAATGACCACCCACTCCTGCCTCAGTGCCCTAGCATTCCCCTATCCTGGGTCATCAAGCCTCCACAGGACCAAGGGGCTACCCTCCCATTAATAGCAAATAAGGCAAACCACTGCTATATATCCAGCAGGAGTCATGCTCTCTGTTCATTTTCTATTTTGTTAATTTGGATATTCTCTCTGTGTCTTTTTTTTTTTTCAAGCTCCAAAGATGAACTTTATTTCCAAGCTTTTTATAGGGTACAAGGAGAAGGAAGTATGAGAATCTTAAACAATATAGAAGAACTCTTAAACAAAGTAACCAGGGCTAAAAACATTGCTACAGGAGTGAGGAGTTTCTAGGGAGTACATGTTCCCAACCACCAGGACAGGTTACTAAGGCAACCATCTATGCTCTGCTGATCACCTAACCACAAGGGGGTCATACTGACCTGGGAAAGAACCCATCTCCTAGGAGACGGAACCTAAACAGAAACCTAGTTCTCAGGAATCTGAAACTCATGCCTACTTTTACCTACAAGCCTAACTTCTATCAAAAATGGCTTTTCTCAGACTAATAAGAAAGCTGCAGATCCGTTGGTTCCCGACATCTCCTCCCTTTTTATTTATTTTAAGAGCAATGTGACAGCCAGTGAGCAGAAAGGACCTGCCTTATAGACAGGTGGGCTTTAACCAGGGAGCAGGAGTATTGACACTGATTCCTCTAGGAAATCTCTTATATTTGAGATAACCCAAACATGGTGCCTTTTTGAGAGGAAAGGTTCTAGGTGCCTTACTGATGGTTAAGGAACACCTCTGGACACCAACCTTTATGCAAGTCAGGTTTACTCCACAGGGGACTCATAGACAGAATGCATGGTCCTCCCCTTGCAGTGCTTAGCCTTGCATCTCTCCTGGTGCCCATGCCGCTCTTGAGCAGGCGTGCACAAATCTGAGTGGAGTGAGTAGGAGTCTCACTAGCCTCAGGCAACTCAATGCCTCGGTCGATCAAATCAAGGCGATGGTAGTGTATTTGGATAGGTCGAGATGCCAAGGAGTCAATCTACTGCTTTAAATATCAATCTAAATCTTCTTTTTTTTTTTTCCTCCTTTTTTATTTTTGATACTTTATATACATTTCCAATGTTTCCCCTTTTCTGAGTCTCCTCTTTGGATACCCCCCGTCCCTCCCCAACCCGCCTCTAGGAGGGAATTCCACCGACCACCCCCCTCCCGACCACCCATCCCCATATTCC
>JAPYYD010007586.1:0-10153 GCA_028551405.1 Uromys caudimaculatus
GAGCTGGTTACGGAGCTGGTTACAGAGCTGGTTACGGAGCTGGTTACGGAGCTGGTTACAGAGCTGGTTACAGAGCTGGTTACAGAGCTGGTTACGGAGCTGGTTATGGAGCTGGTTACAGAGCTGGTTACGGAGCTGGTTACGGAGCTGGCTACGGAGCTGGCCACGGAGCTGGCCACGGAGCTGGTTATGGAGCTGGTTACAGAGCTGGTGTCTGCTATGTCTTAAGTCAATATTCTTCCATAAAAGAATACAAACCCACTGGGTGTGGTGGCGCACACCTTTAGAAGCAGAGGAAGGAGGATCTCTGTGAGTTCAAGGCCAACCTGGGCTACATGGCAAACTCCCAGATAGTTAGGACTTAAACAAAAAAGGAAAAAAAAAAAACCTGCCACTAACAGAATAAAGAAACAAGCAAATAAAACCCAAAACAAAGTCTTCTTACTTTGTCTACTCTAAAAATACCTATTTCTAGTTCAGATAAGGTCACCCCACTTATGCACGGATGCAGAATTAGATATTAGAAAGCCTTCAGTGTATTCTTTTCAAAGTGCAGAGAGTAATTTTTGCCTTACATAGCACTGCCAAGATAGCCGGGAGAGCCATAGGGCTCTACCTGATCCTGTCCTTAGTCACATCTTATACAAGAGTCAGGCCTGAAAAACTAACTAAAACCTAAACTCCAGGCTTTGTGTAGGGGGTCGCTACCTTTTCTACCTTTTCCAGGTTTTCTTTTGCCATCTCAGCATGAGCCTTTTATACTTGTGAAAGGTCATGTTAACTGCAAGCACCATGCTTCCAGGTGATGAACCCAGCAACTGTCAGCCACACTGCCCAAACCCAAACCCATTTGCAGGAAGGATTGGAACCTCCTAGCCTTTCTGCAGGTACGTCTGGAAGCTTCCTTTCTCCTCTCCGCTGTCCATTTCAATGTCACACAACCAGCTTACCATTCAGGCATCACCTCCCACATCCCCTGCTTTAAGCAGCATTCCTGTACTCCCATCAAAATCCCTTCTCTACAAAAGGAAATCCCTGGGCTAGACTTCAGGTCATGATCACAACTCTTGGGTCAGTAATGATGGTCTCCAGTCCCGTATGTCCACACCTATCTGCCTTTGGCAGCTTTGCAGCTCCCAGGAAGGCTTACCGCCAGCTCATGAGAATAGTTTAGTCGGATGTTGGTTGAGCTAAAACAGAGCATGCGGGTTTTAAATATACTGCGCAGCCACTTTCTCGTGGTGTCCAGGGCCTCCTGGAGAGTGCTTGTCACCAAGACTTCATAAGATTTTGTGTCCAGCCCCTCTTCAGTATGCTGTGGACACATGAGAGAGGAATTACAAAACCTACAGTCACCATCAATCCTGATGACCTGAGTCTGATCCCCAGAACCCACATGATGGAAGGAGCCCTGACTTCCAGACCCATGCCATGGTGTGGTCTCTGTGTCTGTCTTTCTCTCACATGTGCACACGCACGTAAACACACACACACAAATGCACACGCATACACACACTCAGTATAAATTTTGAAAAGAAAAACTAAAAGGAATAACATTAAAATATACATTTAATTATCTCCCACTGATAAAGTCAGAGTTGCATTTGTGAAGAAAGAGTCAGTGAAAAAGTCCTCTAGCATTTTCAAATGTAGGCGCATAGACTCAGGTGGGCGAGTGACCCACAACAATGAGAGATCACTACCCCAACTGCACAAGGCGACCGAAGGTGACAAGAAGGATCAAGATCAAAGAGAGGTGCGGAGATCTGAAGTGGCAGACCCGGAATGCAACTCCCTCTGGGAAGCACAGAGGAGGGACTGGAGAGCTGCAAGCTGATGAATGAAGGTGCAGGTAGGCTGGACCACCTCAAGGGACACAGACTTGGCTCCTCAGGTTAAGTTAAATATAAAAAAAGTTCCCAAGGGGAAAACAAGGAATGAACCTGTGCTCAGGGGTAGGAGAGTCCCCAGTGTTTTCTGTCAACAGTGTGAAAGAAAGAAGTACCCAGTTCACAGTGCGGTCGTGCTCTTTAGCTTGTGCTCGGACATCAGAAGCCCTGCCTACCCATAGCCTCTCTCTCCCTCCAACCCAAGCCCCAGTACTGCCTCCAGCCCAGAGAGAGCTCAGCCCGGGCAGGGCCTCAGCCAACTCCCTCATGGCTGAATCAGCCCGGATTTCCTTTCAAATTGAGGTTACGGAAGCTCACGCCTCCAATACAGTGTCAGAGGAAAAAGCTCCACTCACCCCTGGAGGATCGAACTTAAGCATTGCACAGATAAGCTCAGCAGACAGGGCAGGAATCTCATAGAACTGTTGGCTAGCTGTGATGTTGCAGACAGTTTCATGGAGGATCAAACACTCAGTCAGGTAGAGCTGTAGCAGGCTCTCCCCAAAGATCCTACCCAAAAAAGTACAGAGAAACCATTGAAATAGTTGAGAAATGAGAAGGGGGGAGAGGGAAAAGGGGTAAATTAAAAAAAAAAAAAAAAAGGCAGGTACTCTGTGTGGGGTGTCTCCTAGCCCTACATGGGCAGGTTCGTGTTTACTGGGTATGTTTGTGCAGGGGCAAGCAGGGGTTTAACCCCCCAGCATGCCTGACGTGCCCGGGTTCAATCCCCAGTTTGCAAAAGGAAAGGGGGGCAGGGCTGGAGAAAGGGCTCAGTAGTCAAGAGCACTTGCTGTCCTATGGGAGGACCCATAGTCTGGGTCCCAGCAGGACAACTGTCTGTGACTCCAACTCATGGCAGTTGCAGACTGAAGTCAAAGCAGAGAAGGATCTGACCATCAGCACTGGTCTCTCCCACCTCCTGATGCCAGCCCTGCTTCCTGCTCCTCTGCTAGGGCTTCCCACCGGTGTGGACTGTAGCCCTCCAGGCTGCCTTTGCTAGGCTCCTTGTCAGAGCCAGGGGGACAGTAAGTAATATAGTCACAGTTGACCTCTCCAACCTGACTTGTCTTGGACTGGGACAAGTACAGTGAAGGGACACACAGCAAATGGAGCGGGGGCAAACCTTGAGCAGCCAGAGCTGGACACACAGCTCTTCATGGCTTGGAAAGTGTGCTGTTGGTTTGCAATCTCCCCACTGAGGCAGCATGTGTGCTCGAAGCTGTGACCAGCAGGGGCAGCTACCATTCCTCCCAGAGCCCTGTGGAGGACAGGGCTGCCCACATTCCTCCCAGAGCCCTGTGGAGGACGGGGCTGCCCACATTCCTCCAAGAGCCGTGTGGAGGACGGGGCTGCCCACATTCCTCCCAGAGCTGTGTGGAGGACGGGGCTGCCCTTGGCCTCCTTCCTTACCTGTGCTGATAAATGTCCACAAGGTGCATCAGCATTTTAAGGACTTTCTTGACAACCTAAGACCGTGAAGAGAAGGGAGGGTGTAATCTTGACATGGCTGCGTTTGTGGAGATTGAGCCAAGTAAAGGCCTCTGTACACAGAGCACTCTTCTGAACCACATTAGTAAAGTTGCAATACAAAACTACACTGCTTTCTGTTTTCTGAGCATGCTGGTGTGTGTGTGTGTGTGTGTGTGTGTGTGTGTGTGTGTGTGTGTGTGTGTGTGTGTGTGTGTCATCCTTTCTTTCTTTTTTTTGGCTTGTGGTGCTGAGGATGAGACCCAGGCTTTTACTCATGAGGCAAGCACTCTACCACTGAGTGCTCCCAGCCCTGTGGCAGTTAATCTGCTCTTACTAAGCCACCACTTGCTAGCCTGTCCCCACAACACACCTCCATGTTTTGGTTCGAGATCTTCCTTAGCCCTCGAAGGCGGTATGAAATCCCTTGAAAACAGTCCAGGACCCGAGTGGGCACGTGACTCAGGTATTCTATGGAGTTCTCCAAATACCAAGACAAGCTTTCAAGAGGAACCAAGCTGAGCCAGGAGCGGAAGAGGTACTCATCCACGTGCAGCAGCGCCATGTTAGTCTGCATAAACTGGAGAGCCTGGCTCCTGAGTTAAGACAACACAAGGCACGGGGAGATTGCAGCCCTCGGGACTGACACAAACAAAGTAAGACAGAGCAGGAGGGTCTTGATTTTAAGGGTTGCAATGCTCCATGGGAAACAAAAGTAGGCCGACTACTGGACGATTTCCTCTAGACTACGAGGGACTCCTCTCCTTCATCCTGTATCAAATCAGTGGCAGAAGGGGATCAAGCTTTGTGTGGATTCAGCTGGCAGGAACTGAGACCCAAATGCCCAGAGGGACTGGCTCATCCCTGTTGCTGTCGCCAGCCTACAGCAGGCTCTGATCCAACAGCTGTCTTGGCTCTTAGCCTCACACTACCACCACTGGATGGCCACTGTCACTACACAGTGTAAGGTGCTCTTGGTCCTCACCCCTGCACACCTTTCTACCCAAGACTACACCAGCCCCACCACCCCAGAGGCTACAGTTCACCATGACGCCCCACAGCACCACACCATTGTTATTCCTAAAGTGTTGGGAAAGATAGCAGCCTCCTGTGCCCTGGGCATCATGGCAGGGAACCTGGGACTTGCTCCAAGCCTGACCATTATGCTACCTCCACTGTGCTCGCTGGCCACCTCCCAGACCGAGGACAGGCATTGTTTGTTACTCTCTGAGCTACACTCATTCATCCCTGACCAGGGGTCTCCCGAAGTATTTCTCCAACATGAGTGAACACATCCTACGCAATTAAAAGACAGGCACTGCAAGGCTAAGTGGAGGTAACAGTCGATGGTGCTCAGAGTCACTTGAGGTCTTCTGTTCTATCAAATAACCTATACTCAGTAACCTATGGAAATTGGAAGCTGAAAATATGGATTCAAAAGCAAGGTGGGCCAGGCAGTGGTGGCACATGCCTTTAATCCCAGCACTCCAGAGGCAGAGGCAGATGGATTTCTGAGTCGGAGGCCAGCCTGGTCTACAGAGTGAGTTCCAGGACAGCCAGGGCTACACAAAGAAACCCTGTCTCGAAAAACAAAACAAAACAAAACAAAACAAAACAAAACAAAACAAAACAAAAACAAAAAAAATCATTTTCTTCGTGTTCTATTTAGTGTCACAAAAACTTCACATTCTCGCCATGCTGCTACATCCTTACCACAGATATGTGAACTTACACATGCACACACAGACACAAACACACACAGGATACAATAAGGAGAGACAGTGGAGCTATTCTCATGAGATGCATACAGTGTATGGAAAGTAGGCAGGGTGAGGGCTTTCCTCAAACTATGGTTCAAATCCCAGCCTCTGAAATACTTCTTGCCACCGCTAGCACTGAGTAATAAACCATAGCTGGATGAACAACAAAGTCCTATTAGCCTGAAGTGCCTCCCCCGGTGGAGTGAGGGGGAGAATGAACCACAACGGGATATTGGATGTGACCTCACAATGCTGTGCACTGTGGTGTTGTGTGCACTGTGGTGTTGTGTGCCCTGTGGTGTTGTGTGCACTGTGGTGTTGTGTGCCCTGTGGTGTTGTGTGCCCTGTGGTGTTGTGTGCACTGTGGTGTTGTGTGCACTGTGGTGTTGTGTGCACTGTGGTGTTGAAACGCGCCTGCTATTGTGGTGCATACATAAGCATCTGAGGCAGAGCCCAGTGGGAGAACACCTGCCTACCATGCTAAGCCCCTGGGGTCCCTCTCCAGTATGAGGGGAAGGGAAGGAAAGCTAGGGCGGGAGAAAGAGAGAAAAGGGGGAAGGGAAAAGGTAGAAAAAAAAGTCTAGACTTGATGCCTTGAATCAAAGTTTTCTACAGAACTTCTTTAAGATTTTTCTTGTGCCAAAAAGGAGGTCTCTGTGTGGAAATACACTACCATTTTTGGTCTACATAGGCCAGCATCAGAGCCTTCTCCCCAGCAGCTCTGCTTGTCAGAGACAGCCAGGCAGGGGCTGGGGAGAGATGGCGTGGGTGTGAAAACGCTTGCTGTGCAGATGAGGACCAGAGTTCAAACATCTGTAGAAGCCGGACACACAGCATAGGCATCTGTAATCCCAGTGCTGGAGCCTGCGAAATGAGGGAATGAACAGAGAGGAGAGAGCCCAGAAACGCACGGGCTGGTGTGGAGAGCTTTCAGGGCTGCTAGGCAAGAATTTGACCTTGGGCCAAGACAAGAAAGTAAACTTCAGGCAAGATCTGATTAAGGGCCAGAAGGGGAAATAAGCTCAGGCAGGATCTGATTTTGGGCTAGAAAAAAGAAGTAGGCTTCAGGCAAAAATGTGACTTTGGGCTAGGACGGGAAAGTAGGCTCAGATATGTTGGTCATCCTGATAAGCCTTTAGAAACATTGATCACAGGACTGTTTATTGCCTTGCTTGTTTCTTGACTACTTGTGTTTATTGTATTGCTAGTTCCTTAACCTAGAACTGACCTTATTACTTGCATGTAATTAAAATGGTATAAAAGCAGATTGGGAAAAAATAATAAACCCACCTCAGCCTCAGAACTGGCTGGAGTCATGCTACAGGGTTGTCTAATTGTCTTTTTTTCTTTTTAATCCTCACTCCTGCCCTGGAGAACCTAGTGACTGAGCTGGCTTGGTCAGGCTGGCCATCTGGACATGCACACTGAGAGAAAAACAGAGACACTGCTTTCAACATGGAAGAAAGGACCAATACCAGAGGTTGTCCTCAGAGCCCCACAAAACACACACACACACACACACACACACACACACACACACACACACACACACACACACACACACGAAATAACTAGGCAGAGAACAGAATGCTTGGCTGGCAGCCAGTACTCTGACTGTTCTCTGTAGTACTCTGACACTACTCTGTAGACCAGGCTGGCCTCGCAGCCAGAGATCCACCTGCCTCTGCCTCCCAAGTACTAGGATTGATGGCCACCACCCGGCTTCATCAGTCCTCCTAAAGCACACAGAACATTGTGTCATTGGCACTGAAATGTTCAGTCGTGCCTCTGTTGATGTTGAAGGATGCTTGTTCCTGCTGTCCTCTGAGGTGGGAACGGGCTCAGTGTGCAGCCTGTGGATCTGGGATTGGTGTCAGAAGTGCAGCTCTTCAGCTTACCTAGTTTTGTTCCGAAATTCTGAGAAGGAGATTACTTCAAGGCCTGCCCAGCTGTCCTCGGGCTGGCTCTTGGAGTTCTTCCTGTGTGGAGACTGCTGCATGCAGCAGTGCAGGAGAGGTAGGATGCCCAGCCAGCGGTCACACCTCTCCTCTATGCACCTGAGGCATAGGCGTGCCAAGTATGGCCGCCATCTAGAAGGGAATGAAGGAGCCAGTGAGGGGAGAATGTCTCAGTGGTCTGTGATCACCTACAAAGCCCAAGAGACACTGTTCATGGCTGGACAAGGTCCACACCAGGAGATGGTTCTGTCATAAGAAAGACGGTATTCCAGCCCCACTCCTAAAGCAACCCTCAACAACCCAGAGCAGATTCCTACCAGAGTCCTCTCCATCTGCACTGCACAGGGGAGAGGACATCTAAATCACGGGAAGCCAAGCAAGAGCTGCTCAGGGAAGGCCACCTGATGTGACTTTCAAGTCCTATCAAACCAGCCTCAAGAGATGCTGTGAAAGCCCAGGCCAGGGCTACTGTGTTCACAGAGGTCACCTCCAAATCTGCTGTGACCCAGCAGGGATAACGTGCTTCCTAATCCAAGTGGCCCAGGGAGAGCCAGAGGAAACACATTTCTGAGGCTTCCATGTGCATGGACTGAAAGCTGAAAAGGACTGAAAGCTATGTACCCCTTACTGAGATGCCCAGTCTGGCTTCAAACTCATGGGCCCCACCTCAGCCTGCCCGGCACCTGGGACAACAGACCTGGGACTGCAGCACTGCCTAAAGCTCCATGAACGGGCGAGCTGGCTCACAGTCAAAGCCCAGCACTCAGCAAGTTTAGAGCAGACATCGCATGAGTCCGAGCAGCCTGGGCTACATGAGTCTGAGCAGCCTGGACTAGGTAGTGAGGATCTATTTTTAAAAAAAGTAACAATACTGGGGCTGGAGAAGGCTCCACAGCTAAGACCACTGTTTCTCTTGCAGAGGACCCAGGTTTAGTTCCCAGTATCCACACCTTCTTACATCCTCCATGGTCACCAGGCATGCACGAGGTGAGCAAACATGCACGCACCCAGACACATAAGCTAAGAAATAAAAGGAAAATACTTTTGAGGCATGCTGAGGATGGGACTCATGTCGCTGTGGAGGGCTTCTGGTGAGCCAGCACTCGGAAGGAGGAGATAGCACAGCCGGTCCAGGTCCTTTTTGGATACAGTAAAGTCAACTGCTTCCACCATGAAAAGGATACTCAGGCCCAACGTCAGTTTACTCCTCACGGGGCAGTCGGCAGGCAGAGACTCTCCATTCTTTTCTTCCAGAAATGGGACCATCTGCTTTTTCATGTGCTCCCACAGGTTCATCCTCACCTGGTCCCAGGAGGGAACGATGTGTGAGCGTGCAGGGCACCCTCAGAGGCTGGGGAACTGCCAGGGACACCAGAGCAGGGAGCACACCAAGGAGCACCTCATTGCCTCTCCCCTGACTCACCACTGAAGCACACAGATGCTCAGTCCCTAGCCCTGAAGAGTGGGGACTTGGGGAGGTGGGGTCCTAGAGACAGCCACACCACAGTGTAGGTGAGGTGTAATGAGGAGCCTGCCCTTTCTGAGAGGTCAGGACAAATCCTGAAGGCAGTGCACAGAGGAACCCCTTGAGGAGAAGGAGGAGGAGGAGGAGGAGGAGGAGGAGGAGGAGGAGGAGGAGGAGGGCATAAGGTCCTCCTGCCCCCAATCTGTACTTGGCCCACTCAGTCCAGGGGTCATCCAGCCTCTAGTTGGTCAAGGGACACTGCCTGTCTACTCCAGAGCAGCTGAGTACCTCTTTCTCCCCATATTGCAGACTGGACCAGCTCCTTGCATGGCCATCGTAAATCCTGGGCTCTCGGATCACAGAGTAAAACTGTCGGAACTGAGTCATGAAGCTCTGCAGGTTGACGGCACTCCAGGGCTGGAGCACGCCTAAGATGCGGTCCAGCATGACCACGGCAGCCTGCTTCTTCCCCTTCACCACTTCCTTTCTGGTGCCATCAGTGAAGTGGTCCTTGAATTGCTGGAACCGCCCAGGAGACTTCATGCAGATGATGTCATCGTACTGATGCCAGTCTGAGGGAACAGAAGGACTTCGTAAGGGTGTTGGGGTTGGCCTGATGCCGCTATGTATTCAAAGGCTGAATTCTGGACTAATAGATGCGGTTGCCCCAAGAGGGAACTCTTACACACACCAGCTTTTGCTGTGGAAACCTTGCTTCCAAGTTAATTGGTCAATAAAAAGTTAAAGCCTGTGATTGAGCAGTAGAGAGGTGGCCAGACTTCCTGGGAGGGGGATAGGAACTCTGGAAAGAAGAAAGAAGGGCTTTTTCACTGGGAGACATAAGAGGAGACAGGGGCTATGGCTGGAGGTACGGCTAGCCACCTAGCTTGGATGGGTCTAGGTGGTCAGGTTAGCTTAGATGAGCTAGCTGAGAGTCTGCCCAGGTAAGGCCTCAGCTCTGAAATATTAAAAGGTCTCTGTGTGGTTATTTGGGGAACTAGCTGGTGAAGGCATACCTACGGCCATATTTAATCCCTGCATTAATTAATACATGCAGAATATTTCATTCATTGTACAGGAGTGAGCTCCAAATCCCTGAGGCCTGGCCTCCCCTAGGAGGCAGAATGTAGGAGAACAACAGCCCAAGGGGAAACCCAGGTGATCAGCTCACTTATCAGCTAGTACCGGCATGCACCTGTGCAGCCCAGAGTCCGCACTGTGAGCCCCGGGCTGGGGATGTGGCTCACTGCTACAGTGGTTGCTTTAGCACACACAAAGCCCTGGATCACCTGCCCCATATAAACATGGAGGACAGACACGCATGAGCCATCCCGGTGATTGAGGGGTGCAGTCAGAGGACCAGAAACATAGGGTTGTCTTTGACTATGCAGCCAAGGTCAATCTTTTTCTTTCTTTCTTTTTTTTTTTTCTTTCTTTCTTTTTTTTTTTTTTTTTTTTTTTTTTTTGGTTTCTCTGTGTAGCCCTGGCTATCTTGGAACTCACTCTGAAGACCAGGCTGGCCTCAAACTCAGAAATCCGCCTGCCTCTGCCTCCCAAGAGCTGGGATTCAAGGCGTGTGCTACCACTGCTCAGCAAAGAGGCCAGGGTGCTTGC
>JAPYYD010007587.1:0-10148 GCA_028551405.1 Uromys caudimaculatus
CTATCTTTATGTCCACTGATAAGTGTTTCCCTCATCAAATGGAGAGCATTGCAAAGAACAAAAAAATTGGACACAATGCAGAGATCAAGCAATGGTAAGGAGCACAAGACCAATGGATACTTCTATACCACAGCTCCATGATGTATATGTAATTACATAATTTTATGTGTCAGGAGCCATCATAGGACAAGCTAATAACTAGCAGGGAATGACTTCACTTTAGGTAATATTTACAACAAAGTTCTGACAGGCAAGACCTAGAAATAAATCATCTTAGGAAAGATTCCTCTTATTAATATGATTTTCCTATTAAGCATATAACAACCACTAGGTATTATCCCACCTCTTTTGAGTAGATCTCTGCATATCTACGAAGATGTATTGTCTTGTAGTGAGGCTATAGAGACAAATGGATAACTTCTTAATTCTTAATGATGATCCTAAAGGAATTCCTAAAATTATATTAGTGTTTATTAAGCTCCTTTATAGTGCAACTGCTATTAGGTCCTTTTCTGATAGTCAAAACTGCAATGAAAACCCTGTCAGTCACCAGTTAATTCTAGATAGTAACCAGACTTTCACTACTCAGAATATATTCTAAGAGGTTGTAAAACAATTAACCAATGGTCATAAAAAGGAAACTATGATTTCTTATAGGGACTTGGAAAGAAGATAAATATTGACTAGGCTCATCTATACAAAACTTCACTAACAACTTAGTTATGGTTTTTAATTTTCAGTGAACCTGTGGAGCTGAGACAGGTGAGGGATGTTTAACCAGATAATTACTCCTAATGGATATGTATGTAAACATTCTCTGTTGTAAACTTCTATTTCAATTTATGATTTGATTTTATTTGTAAACTTGTGATGAACTTTTTAACATGTGATCATGTATTCTGAAAAATGTATAAGTTCTGAGGACTAAAAGACGAACGGAGCTGAGAAGAAGGTTTTTAGACAGAACACTTTTTAGACAGAACTGAACTCAAGAAAAACTTAGAAGTATAGGCATAGTATTGGGAGAAAAGGCATTGAGAGTAAGAACATTATTGTGACATCAGAGCAGGAGGAGAGAGCAAGATTAGAAGGAGAATGCAGAGTGGAATAACTTAGAAATTGTGGGTAACATAAAAAACTAAGAGAGCAATGTGCAGGATGCATAGGGAAAGAGGAAAAAAAAAGAAGCTGTAGAGAAAGCAGAAGGAGCAGGCAGGCTTCTTCTTACCATAGGACAAAATAGGTCCTTTCTTAATACCAAGGCAGGCTTAGTCTTACTAAAGGAACAAAGCTTTCTTCTTACAAATTTCGGTTTACTTCACCTAGCATTAAATGTACAAGCTTTTTCTTTCTCTATGTAATGAAGATTGGAGCTCAGTTTTCATCCATAATGAGTGAGTTCTTTCTGGATGAGTGTGTGTGTGTGTGTAATTGTGAGAATGTATGCAAGCTGAACACAACTGGTTTGAATGGAAATATATAAATGCGCATGTGTGAATCTGTATATGAATTTATATGTTTATGCATATTTGCTTATGGAAAAGTTTTTCCTTCTGTAAGCCTTATTCTCTCTTGGTTCATTAGAAGTTTATTGCTCCAAACTTCCCCCTAGCCTGACTAGTAAGAGGCATCTGGACAAAAGGGAAAAGTCTCTAGTAATTAATCCTTTACTTAATCTGCTTTTTTTAGGTTGAGGTGCTAAGTGCCAGAGACTGCAGTTTCTGGCCTCACAGGAACAAAGAAGGCAGGTCAGCTACAGTAGCAAAGTAACTTAGACATAGATACGTAAACTTTTTATTGTTATACAGTAACCCTAAATATCTCATAAGACAAAGTCTTACTCCCTTATCTCATAAGACAAAGTCTTTCCTTCCACCAATGCTCTTACCCCTCCACTGCCTCAAGAAGAACCAACAAGACAAGACAGACGACACCATCTAGGCTAGACTTCAGTGTTTATATATATGTATATATAATAAAATATGTATAAATCTATATAATATTCTTTATACATTTCTCTGTTGCTGGACACCTAGGTTGACTTCACCTACTATTGTTAATAATGTTAAAATAAACAATAACTTTTAAGACTCTATAATGTGTTGATTTGGAATCTTTGAATGAATACCCAGGAGTATAAGAACTAGGTCATATGGTTAGTATGTTTTGATTTTTATAGAAATCGCATCCTAATTTCCATAGTTGCAGAGCCTCACCAACAGCCATTTCGTGTATTTCTTTCCCATTCTTTGTGTTTTGTTTCTTAATGAGTGCTCTTCTTACTAGGCTAATGAAATTTAGTATAGATTCATTTACATTTCTCTTTCAGCTAGTGGAGATAGATATTTTCATATATTTATTGACCATTTGCCTTTCACTTTTTGAAATGTCTCTATTAATTAACTCTGCCCATTTATTGGCTGGGTTGTTTGATTTCTTACTTAGTATTTCGGTTCTGATTATATTTTAGACATTACTCTTATGTCAAAGGTTTAGATTGTAACTGTATGAATCTTTTATTACATTTTTTTTATAAATCTTGTGGTATACTACTAACTTCTATTTATATTTTATTGAAAAATTTTGCACCTATGTTCATCAATGGACATACTCTATAATTTTCATTTTATGTTGTTTCTTTATTTGGTTTTGTTATCTGGGTAATATTGGCTTCATAAAGTGTTTGATGTGTTCCTTCCTTCTTTGTGTCTTAGAAAAGTCTGAGCATAACAGCACCAGTTCTTTAAAGATCTGGTAGGAATCCAAAGTGACTGCATCTGCATTATTTTTAGTTGGAATAATTTTTTTAATTGAGGCTTCAAATTAGTTGCTACAATCTGTTTGAATATTTATCTTATTTACTTTTGGTGCGTAATATGAATCTAAGCATTCATTCGTTTCTTCTAAAGTTTTCAATTTAGCAAATATTCGCTTTTACAAAATACACAGGATTTTATATATTTAATTATGTCTTCTGCAATGCTTCTGTTTTGTCAATAATTTTGTTAATCTTGGCCTTTTCTTTCTTTCTGTTGATAATATTCAAATTAGCCATGCCATCCCTATTCGTTTACACACACACACACACACACACACACACACACACACACACACACAAATGGGGGACCACTTATGATGCTCTAATATTCTTTCACATCATAGTCAAAATGTCTATCAAGAAAACAAATAACAATGAATGTTAGTGATGACACACAAGAAAAACCCTTAAACACTGCTGACAATCATGTGAAATTGTGCAGTCACTATGAAAATTAGGTTTGGATGTGTCTCAAAAACTAAAATCAAAGCTAACATTATTTAGCTATACTATTCCTAGGTGTGCCCAAAGGATTCTAAGTCAATGTAGTGCAGAAATACTTTGCTATTCATGATCAGCAGTGCACTACTCATAAGGGTCAGGCGATGTGGGCTGCCTAGATAAACATCAACTGAATGGGTAAAGAAATATGATGTATTTATACACTGGGATTTTAGTTAGATGAATAATAAAATTATGAGCTCTTCTTCACCTGTGTGCCTTGTGGGACTGAGCAACTTCCATTCTGTGCTGACCATTGTTGGGGAGTTGGACTACAGACTAACTGACTTGAACAGCCACAAAATACAAGTGGATGCCAGGATGGAGAAGAAATGGTGTTAGTGTGAGGAGAAACAGCACCCAGGAACTCAAGCAGATGCAGTTGATTATTTTCTGGTTTCTTTGTGGTATGGGATCATAAATCACAGGAACAAAGTGAGGCCAGAAGATGTCAGGAGGGCCCTGAGAATGTCCTTACCTTGGAAGAAGAAATGAAAACTGAGATCAGGGAAATAAGGTGGAAGGAGATAGAAGGTGAAGTGTTGTGGCCGAAGAGGTGTTCTTAGGAAACCAAAATTGGTAAAATGAATTTGAGAAAGCAAGGTAATTTATAATAGTAGTTTGCTAACATTTCTACATGATTCAGTTTCCCTACATTTTTCTGCAATTTCTAGTCTTACTGGAGATATTCCTGTGAAATCCTAGGAATCCAAACAAAGCTAAACACAGCAAAGCAGAAGAAAGTCTATATCTCAGCCAGATCTTAATTCTTGGCCTAACTAAAACCTTATTTACTTCACTAATACCTAAATATTCATCTCCTTTTTTGTGAATTTATAGCCTCCTGAATTTAGAACTACAAGTAGATTTAAGTCATACAAATGACTTCTTGTTTGACCCATGAGAGTATTTATTTTCAAATAATTATACATGTTTTTTCTTAGCAGACGTAGCTTTCTTGCTTTTATTCTTGATTATAAAAGTAATTTGCCCAGAATCCTTAGGACACAGGGACTGGGGGACAGCCGGGGGAAGGAGCCTTCTGGTTTCCATCAGTGGCAGGAGACCTCTGCCTGGGCCACCAGGGCTCCATAGCCAAGTATCGCCAAGAGAAAGCTAGCCTCCCAGGAGTGTAGAAAAGCCTGTGAGTGGGGGTAAGATGAGCAACACTGGTAAGCAAAACTCACTCAGAATCCTTGGAACACAGGGACTGAGGAACAGCTAGGGGAGGAACCTTCAGGTTTCCATCTGTGGCAGGAGTCCTCTCCCTGGGACACCAGGGCTCCATAGCCAACTAGTGCCAGGAGAAAGCTAGACTCCCAGGGGTGTGGGCAAGCCTGTCTGCTCAGAGGGACCCACCTGGAATTCCCCAGGATACAGGGACTGAGGAGTGGTCCTCTGGTTTCTTTTGGTGGCTGGGAGCAGATCCTGTGACACAGGGATCCATACTCAAATAATGCCAGTAGAGAGCTTATATCCCAGGAGTGCTGACACAGCTTCAGGGACAGGCAAGACCACCACTTCTGTTCAAATTCACTGGATCAAGAGGGACCCTTGCACAGCCATCAGGACACAGGAACCAAGGGACTGCTGGGGACAAGATCTTTCTGGTTTCTGTCTGCACCCCCAGAGGAGACCATTTACCACAGTGCTACAAACCCAAATTCCTCTCAGAGAGAGCTGGCCTTCAAGGAGTATTGAAACCAAGGCTTGTAGGAAGGAAACCAAAATATTCTATGACAAATCCAAATTTACACAATATGTTTCCACAAACTCAACTCTACAACGGATAATAGATGAAAAACGCCAACTCAAGGAGGGAAACTACACCCTAGAAAGAGCAAGAAAGTAATCTTTCAACAAACTCAAAGAAGATAGCTGCACAAATATAAAAATAACATCAAAAATAACAGGAAGCAACAATCACTATTCTTTAACATGTCTTAACATCAATGGACTCAATTCTCCAATAAAAAGACATAGACTGACAGACTGGATGGATAAACAGGATTCAACATTTCGCTACATCCAGGAAATGCACCTCTGTGTTAAAGACAAACACTACCTCAGAGTAAAGGGCTGGAAAACAATTTTCCAGGAAAATAGTCCCAAGAAACAGGCAGGAGTAGCCATTCTAATACTGGATAAAATCAACTTTCAACCAAAAGTCATCAAAAAAGATAAGGAAGAATACTTCATCCTCATCAAAAGAAAAATCTACCAAGAAGAACTCTCAATTTTGAACATCTTTGCTCCAAATGCAAGGACACCCACATTCATAAAAGAAATTTTACTAAAGCTCAAAGCACACATTGAACCTCACACAATAATAGTGGGAGATTTCAACATGCCACTATCATCAGAGGACAGATCTTGGAAATACAAACTAAACAGAGACACAGGGAATCTAACAGATGTTATGAACCAAATGGATTAAATAGATATCTATACAACATCTCATCCTACTTCAAAAGAATATACCTTCTTCTCAGCACCTCATGGTACCTTCTCCAAAATTGACCATATAATCGGTCACAAAACAAACCTCCACAGATACAAGAAGATTGAAATAATCCCATGCCTCCTATCAGATCACTATGGATTCAAGCTGGTCTTAAGTGGCAACAACAACAACAACAACAAAAAGCCTACATACATATGGAAGCTGAACAATGCTCTACTCAATGATAACTTGGTCAAGGAAGAAATAAAGAAAGAAATTAAAGACTTCCTAGAATTTAATGAAACTGAAAGTAAACATACCCAAACCTATGGAACACAATGAAAGCAGTGTTAAGAGGAAAACTCATAGCTCTGAGTGCCTGCAAAAAGAAACTGGAGAGAGCATATACTAGCAGCTTAACAGACCACCTGAAAGCTCTAGAACAAAAAGAAGCTAATACACCCAAGAGGAGTAGAAGGCAGGATATAATCAAATTAAGGGCTGAAATCAACCAAGTGGAAACTAAAAGAACTGTACAATCAACAAAACCAGGAGCTGATTCTTTGAGAATATCAAGAAGATCGATTAAACCTTTAGCCAGACTAACCAGGGGCAGAAAGACAGTATCCAAATTAACAAAATCAGAAATGAAAAGGGAAATATAACAATAAATTCTGAGGAAATTCAAAAACTTATCAGATCCTACTACAAAAGTCTATACTCAACAAAATTCAAAAACCTGGATGAAATGAACAAGTTTCTAGACAGATATCAAATACCAAAGTTAAGTCAGGATCAGATAAACCATCTAAACTGTCCCATAAAGCCTAAAGTAATAGAAGCAGTCATTAAAAGTCCCCCAACCAAAGATAACCCAGGACCAGATGGGTTCAGTGTAGAATTCTATCAGAAATTCAAAGAAGACCTAATACCAATACTCTAAAATCTATTCCACAAAATAGAAACAGAAGGACCACTACCCAATTCCTTCTATGAGGCCGCAGTTACACTGATACCAAAACCTCACAAAGACCCAACAAAGAAAGAAAACTTCAGACCAACTTCCCTTATGAATATCAATGCAAAAACACTCAATAAAATTCTCGCAAACCGAATCCAAGAACATAGCAAAATGAGCATTCACCATGATCAAGTAGGCTTCATCCCAGGTATGCAGGGATGATTCAATACCTGGAAATCCATCACTATAATCTGCTACATAAACAAACTCAAAGAAAAAACCACATGGTCATTTCATTAGATGCTGAAAAAGCCTTTGACAAAATTCAACATCCCTTCATGATAAAAATCTTGGAAAGATCAGGAATTCAAGGACCATACCTACATAGTAAAAGCAATATACAGCAAACCATTGGCCAACCTCAAACTAAATGGAGGGAAACTTGAAGCAATCCCACTAAAATCAAGGACTAGGCAAGGCTGTCCACTCTCTCCCTATCTATTCAATATACTTCTTGAAGTTCTAGCTAGATCAATTAGACAACAGAAGAAGGTCAAAGGGATAAAAATTGGAAAGGAAGAAATCAAAATATCACTATTTGCAGATGATATGATTGCATACTTAAGTGACCCGAAAAACACCAGAGAATTTCTACAGCTGATAAACAACTTCTGCAAAGTGGCCAGATATAGAATTAACTCAAACAAATCAGGAGCCTTCCTATACTCAAAGGATAAACAGGCTGAGAAAGAAATTAGGCAAATGACAGACACCCTTCACAATTGTCACAAACAATATAAAGTATCTTGGTGTGACTCTAACCAAACAAGTGAAAGATCTGTATGACAAGAACTTCAAGTCTCTGAAGAAAGAAATAGAATAAGACCTCAGAGGATGGATAGATCTCCCAAGCTCATGGATTGGCAGGATTAATATAGTAAAAATGGCCATCCTGCCGAAAGCAATCTACAGATTCAATGCAATCCACATCAAAATTTCAACTCAATTCTTCATAGACTTAAGAAGAGCAATTCTCAAATTCATATGGAATAACAAAAACCCAGAATAGCAAAAACTATTCTCAACAATAAAAGAACTTCTGGGGGAACGAGCATTCCTGACCACAAGCTGTACTACAGAGCAGTAGTGACAAAAATTGCATGGTATTGGTACAGTGACAGGGAGGTAGATCAATGGAATAGGTTTGAGGACCCAGAAATGAACCCACACACCTATGGTCACTTGATCTTTGCCAAAGGAGCTAAAACCATCCAGTGGAAAAAAGACAGCATTTCCAACAAATGCTAGTTTTTCAACTGGTGGCCTACATGCAGAAGAGTGCAAATTGATCCATTCATATCTCTCTGTACAAAGCTCAAGTCCAAGGACCTCACATAAACCCAGATACACTGAATCTAATAGAAGAGAAAGTGGGGAAAAGTCTCGAACATGTGGGCATAGAGGAAAAGTTCCTGAACAGAACAATAATGGCTTATACTCTAAGATCAAGAATTGACAAATGGTACATCATGAAATTACAAAGCTTCTGTAAGGCAAAGAACACTGTAAATAGGACAAAACTGCAACCAACAAATTGGGAAAAGATCTTTACCAATCCTACGTCAGATAGAGGGTTAATATCCAATATATACAAAGAACTCAAGAAGTTAGACTCCAGAGATCCAAATAACCCTATCAAAAAATGGGGAACAGATCTAAACAGAGAATTCTCACCTGAGGAAACTTGTAGGGCTGAGAAGCACCTAAAGAAATGTTCAACATCCTTAGTTATCAGGGAAATGCAAATCAAAACAACCCTGAGATTCCACCTCACACCAGTCAGAATGGCTAAGATCAAAAACTCAGGTGACAGCAGATGCTGGTGAGGATGTGGAGAAAAAGGAACACTCCTCCATTGTTGCTGGGATTGCAAGCTGGTACAACCACTCTGGAAATCAGTTTGGTGGACCTTCAGAAAAATGGACATAATACTACCTGAGGACCCAGCTATACCACTCCTGGGCATATACCCAGAAGATGCTCCAACATGTAATAAAGACAAATGCTCCATTATGTTCATAGCAGCCATATTTATAATAACCAAAACCTAGAAACAACTCAGATGTCCCTCAACAGAGGAATGGATACAGAAAATGTGATACATTTACACAATGGAATACTACTCAGCTACTAAAAACAATGACTTAATGAAATTTGTAAGCAAATGGATGGAACTTGAAAATATCATCCTGAGCGAGGTAACTCAGTCACAAAAGAATGAATATGGTATGTACTCACCGATAAGTGGATATTAGCTCAAAAGTTCAGAATACCCAAGGTTTACTTCACAGCAACTGTTGGGCTAAACGTGAGGTCCCAGATGGAGGAGTTGGAGAAGGAACTGAAGGAGCAGAGGGAGTTTGCAGCCCCATGGAGGGAGCAACAATGTCAACTGGCCTGACCCCGTAATGATCCCAGAGACTGGATCACCAGCCAAAGAATACACATGGAGGGACCCATGGTGCTGGCCACATATGTGGCAGAGGAGGGCTTTTTTAGCCATCAGGGGGAGGAGAGGCCCTTGAGCCTGAGGGTGTTAGATGCCCCAGTATAGGGGAATGCCCAGGAGGGAAGATGAGAGTGGGTGGGTGTTTGGGTAGGGGAACACCCTCATAGAGGCAGGGGGAGGGAGGAGGGAATATGGGGGTTCCCAAGGGGAGACCTCGAATTATGAAAACATTTGAAATGTAAATAAAATATCAGAAAAGTAAAAAATAATAATTGAAAAATAAAATTATGACATTGTAGAAAACTGAATGGAATGGGGAATCATTGTATTAAGTAAAATAAGGCAGAATCAGAAAAACATATAGTGCAAAAATGTTTAATAAAAGAGTTTCAATCAGAAAAGACATCCAAGCACCTGTTCTATGGCCCGGAAGTCCCAAGTCAGCTGGAAGAAAGAACCACAAGTGCTTTAGAACCTACGGTGGACAGAACCATATTCAAACCCCTATCCTGTGCCACAGCAGGTGCCACTATGATGAGTCGCTATGTGTTAGAGATATGGGAAATGTAGAATATGCAGTTGAGAGATTGTAGAGAAAGTGAAGGTGGAGACAGGTGTGACTGGAGACATAACAATGGTGAAAACAGACAGACATGTGTAGTCCAATCGACTGCCTGACACCTTGGTGATATCTGGACCAAGGCTATCCCCAAGAGTCATGTCTAAATCCATGGACCTAATGTTTATGGAGTCTGTACTGATGTCTGTGGGACATGTTGCCACTGAAGACCATCTACCTTCTCTCTTTCTTACACAGGGGCTTATACTGAGGGTCAAAAAATGGTGTTGATAAATCATAAAATAACGAAGTATTAAACTTCCCCTTTATTAGAAAAGTTAGCAAATACAGGCCTAC
>JAPYYD010007588.1:0-10147 GCA_028551405.1 Uromys caudimaculatus
TAGCCAACGCTCCTGGGAAATTCTTCATATCACAACCCCTGTATGGAAAGAGGCCTGGCGTGTGAAACTTGTGTATAGGCAAATGAGGCAACGATTAGGGCTCCCAAGCTGGCCAATGGAAAGTATCAACTACCAAGCCCCGCCCCCTCTCTCAGAACTATAAGTAGAACACCTTGACCCAGCTCTCTCTCTCTCTCTCTCCCCTCCTTCTCCACCCATCTGCCCTGGGAGCGCTGCCCGCCATCTTGAACAAATAAAGATAGAAGCTACTTTGGCATCCGAGAACTTTGTCTAAGGGAGCTGTGACTCTTGGGGCACAGGACGGCGAGTGCTCTGAGCACAACGGAGCCGGTGGATGCCCACGGCTGATCTCGGTCCGCTCCCTTCCTACACCTCGGCCAAGCCACTGGCAGAGACCGGCAGCGCTAGGCAGCGTGCAGCGGCTTGGGCACCGAGTCGGCGGACTCCATTAGCGCCAGGGATGCTCGACCCTGGCATCTCACTCGGGCGGCATCAGGCCCCGAGGCATTTGCAATGAAGAAGGCTGCGGCGGTGATCCTTGAAGCCCAGGGCATACTCTGCAGACCCGGCCCCTGGCGGTCCCTGGACCCGGAGACTCCACCCTCACTGTGCTTCCCCCAACAGGAGAGAGCACGACAGTTTCCTATGACTTTTCAACTGAAAAAGAATAATAACAAATGCAAACATTAAGATAATGTAGGATACTGTTTTTCTCTATCGTGTATTATTGGCTTCTTTGTTAAAAATCATACAGCCATAGGGGTGTGTGCCTATATCTGAATACATATATTACATTTCTACTAGATAGATAAAATGGTTGTTTTAGATACAGACCTGAGGTACTTGATGATTCTTATATCCTTTTTAGTAATCATTTTAATATTTACATTATAAAATGTATGAAATAAATAGAAAACATCTCTATATCTTCTATCCAAATATTCACAGGGCTGACACATCAAATTGTAAGTTTAAATGTAGCCTTGACTAATTACTGACATCCAAGCCAGACTGGAATACACATGAGATCATCTCAAAACAATTTGTGAAAATATTAAAAAAAAAAAAAAAAAAACAATAACAACAACAACATGCAATCTTTTCAAAGCCCTACTGCTTGAAAAATGATCATAAACAATGAACTATTTATAAAATAAGTATTGTATTAGTCAGGGTTCTCTAGAGTCACAGAAATTATATGTAGTCTCTATATAGTAAGGGAATTTGATAATGACTTACAGTCTGTAGTCAAACTCCCAACAATGGTCAGCAGTAGCTGTGAATGAAAACCTGAGGATGTCGCAGTCGCTTAGTCCCACAAGGCTTGTAGGCGAAGAAGATTGAATCTTCCTCCTTCCAATGTCCTTATGTGGATCTCCAGCAGCAGGTGTGGCCCAGATTAGAGGTGTGTGAACCACCACTCCTGAAACTTGTGTCTTCCAGTCTCAAGATCTAGATCACAGATGAGCCTTCTAATTCTGGATTATAATTCACTGCAGATATAATCAAGTTGACAATCAGAAATAGACACTACATCCACCCCTTGTCAACTTGACACAAATAATACCTCATATCCACGTGAAACAATAACGAGGTCATAAATACACTTAACATGATATAAATATTCCTCATACAATTGCAAACACATTTGTAAACTTACAATGGGGCAGTGTCCCTTGGGAATATTCCTTTAGTATCTCAACTTAAATACCAACTGATATTAAAGAAATTGGAAGAGAAATATGTTCTTAACAAAATACAACAGAAGCATTCATATTACTTATAATCTTTGTTTCTGCAGCTGGTTACATGGTCTTAGCTGGTATTTATAACTACCTTCCTCTACTACCCATTCTGTATTTCCTGTACCCTCTGCAAGCACCTCAGCAGATCTTGGCTCTTGTCCTGGAGAAGTGACCCATATCTTCATTCCTGAGGGGTCTGCATCCTTTGTCATCCTGCTTGAATTAGGCTTGTACTTTCCCACTGACTTTAATCACAGGACATGGTAGTACTAAGAGACACCCTAGGGGATCTCCTGCACTCCAGACATAATCCTTCTTACCTCCATTGTAGAGAGGCAATCCAATTTCCCCATGGTAATCTGGATCTATCACCCCTCCTAACACTGTTATTCATTTCTTAGCCCATTGGATTAAGGGCGTTAGAAGACCAAAATGACCAGGGGGAAGTCTGACCTTCCAGTTCAATGAAATGTTTGTTGTAGCTCCTGGTAGGAACATTCCCCCCTCTGGAACCAAAACTTCTAGACCAGCAGAACCTAGAGTTGTGGGGACAGGAAGCAAAAATTTTCCTAGAGGGTCACAAGGAGTGATAGTGAGTGGAACTATTCCCTTTTCCACCCCTTGATTCCTGGACCCGTGGATTCTGGCTATGGGAGAAACTGTACCATATATTGGACACTGTTTCAAAGCATAGATTGCCTCCTGAAGAACTCTGCCCCAACCCTCCATGCTGCTGCCACCTAATTTGTGCTGTAACTGTGTCTTTAAAAGGCCATTCTGCTCTCTGAACCTTCTGGTCTCCATCTGTTGCTGGAGACCTCTGACTGGGCCACCAGGTTTCCATAGCCAACTAGCACCAGGAGAAAGCTACCCTCCCAGGAGCATGGAAAAGCCATGAGTGGGGTTAGGCGAACACCACTGCTCACCATGACCCCCCTGGAACCCAAGGGATACAGGGACTGAGGAAAACTCAGGGACAGGAAACTTCTGAAACTTCCAGTCTCCATCTGTGGCTGGAGACCTCTGCCTGGGCCACCAGGGTTCCATAGCCAAATAGTGCCAGAAGAAAGCTACCCTCCCAGGAGCGTGGAAAAGCTGTTAGTGGGGTTAAGGCGAGCACCACTGCTCACCGGGGCCAGCCTGGAACCCTCAGGACACAGGGACTGAGGAAAAGTTGGGGACAGGAACTTTCTGGTTTCCATCTATGCCTGGGGAACTCAGCCTGGGCCACAGGGCTCCAGGAGAGAGATGGTATCCCAGGAGAGCTGACACACCTTTGAGCACAGGCAAAACCACCACTTCTGTTCAAACTCACTGGATCAAGAGGGACCTCTGCAGAGCCATCAGGACACAGGAACCAAGGGACAGCTGGGGACAAGATCCTTCTGGTTTCTGTCTGCACCCCAGAGCTGACCTTGTGCCACAGCTCTCCAAACCCAAATACATCTTAGAGAAAGCTGGTCTTCAAGGAGTATTGACACAGAGACCTATAGGAGGGGCAAGCCTCAGCCAGACAGAGTAAGACAAGCTAACATCAGAGTTAACAAGATGGCAAAAGGCAGGGGTAAGAACATAAGGAACAGAAAGCAAGGCTACTTGGCATCATGAGAACCCAGCTCTCCCAACACAGCAAGCCTTGGATACCCCAACACACCAGAAAAGCAAGACTCAGATTTAAAATCAATTCTCATGATGATGACAGAAGACTTTAAGAAAGAAAGAAATAACACCCTTAAAGAAATACAAGAGAACAGAGATAAACAACGAGAAGCCTTTAAAGAGGAAACACAAAAATCCATTAAAGAATTACAGGAAAACGCAATCAAACAGGTGGAATTACAGGAAACGATCAAACAGACAAAGGAAATGAACAAAACTATCCAGGAGCTAAAAATAGAAATAGAAACAATAAAGAAATCACAAAGAGAGACAACCTTGGAGTTAGAAAACCTAGGAAAGAGATCAGGAGTCATTGATGCAAGCATCACCAACAGAACACAAGAGATAGAAGAGAGAATCTCAGGAGCAGAAGATACCATAGATAACATTGACACAACAGTAAAAGAAAATGCAAAATGCAAAAAGCTTCTAACCCAAAACATCCATGAAATCCAGGACACAGTAAGAAGACAGAACATAAGGATAATAGGTATCAAAGAGAGCGAAGATTCTCAACTTAAAGGACCAGTAAATATCTTCAACAAAACTATAGAAGAAAACTTCCCTAACTTAAAGAAAGAGATGAACATAAATATACAAGAAGCTTACAGAATTCCAAACAGATTGGACCAAAAAAGAAATTCATCCCGTCACATTGTAGTGAAAACACCAAATACACAAAACAAGGAAAGAATATTAAAAGCAGTAAGGGAAAAAGGGCAAATAACATATAAAGGCAAACCTATCAGAATTTCACCTGACTTCTCACCAGCGACTATGAAAGCCAGAAGATCCTGGACAGAACTCATACAGACCCTAGGAAAACACAGCTGCCAACCCAGGCTGGAATACCCAGCAAAACGCTCAATTAACATAGATGGTGAAACCAAAATATTCTATGACAAAACCAAATTTACACAATATGTTTCCACAAACCCAGCCCTACAAAGGATAATGGATAGTAAACGTCAACTCAAAAGGGAAACTACACCCTAGAAAAAACAAGAAAGTAATCTTTCAACAAACTCAAAAGAAGATAGCCACATAAAAGTAAAAATAACACCAAAAATAACAGGAACCAACAATCACTATTCCTTAATATCTCTTAACATCAATGGACTCAATTCCCCAATAAAAAGACATAGACTGACAAACTGGATCCATAAAGAGGACCTAGCATTTTGCTGCATTCAAGAAACACATCTCCGTGATAAAGACAAACACTACCTCAGAGTAAAGGGCTAGAAAACAATTTTGCAGGCAAATGGTCCCAAGAAACAGGCTGGAGTAGCCATTCTAATACTGGATAAATTCAACTTTCACCCAAAGTCATCAAAAAAGATAAGGAAGGATGCTTCATACTCATCAAAGGAAAAATCTACCAAGAAGAAATCTCAATTCTGAACATCTATGCTCCATATGCAAGGGCACCCACATTCATAAAAGAAACCTTAATAAAGCCCAAACCACACATTGTGCCTCACACAATAATAGTAGGCGACTTCAACACCCCATTATCATCAATGGACAGATCTTGGAAACACAAACTAAACAGAGACACAGTGAAACTAACAGAGGTTATGAACCAAATCGATTTAACAGATATCTATACAACATTTCATCCCAATTCAAAAGGATATACCTTCTTCTCAGCACCTCATGGTATCTTCTCCAAAATTGACCATATAATTGGTCACAAAACAAACCTCCACAGATAAAAGAAGATTGAAATAATCCCATGCCTCCTATCAGATCATTACAGATTAAGGCTGGTCTTCAATGGGAAAATAACAACAGAAAGACCACATACACAGAAGCTGAACAATGCTCTACTCAATGATAACTTGGTAAAGAAAGAAATAAAGAAAGAAATTAAAGACCTCCTAGAATTTAATGAAAATGAAAGCACAACATACCCAAACTTATAGGACACAATGAAAGCAGTATTAAGAGGAAAACTCATAGCTTTGAGTGCCTCCAAAAAGAAACTGGAGAGAGCATACCCTAGCAGCTTACCAGCACACCTGAATGCTCTAGAACAAAAAGAAGCTAATGCATCCAAGAAGAATAGAAGGCAGGAAATAATCAAACTCAAGACTGAAAGCAACCAATTAGAAACAAAAAGAACTATACAAAGAATCAGCAAAACCAAAAGTTGGTTCTTTGAGAAAATCAACAAGATAGATAAACCCTTAGCCAGACTAACCAGAGGGCACAAAGAAAGGATCCAAATTAACAAAATTAGAAATGAAAAGGGAGACATAACAACAGATTCTGAGGAAATTCAAAAAATCATCACATACTACTACAAAAGCCTATACTCAACAAAACTACAAAATCTGGATGAAATGGACAATTTTCTAGACAGGTATCAAATACCAAAGTTAAGTCAGGATCAGATAAACCATCTTAACAGTCCCATAATGTCTAAAGAAATAGAAGAAGTCATTAAAAGTCTCCTAGCCAAAAGAAGCCCAGGACCACATGGGTTCACTGCAGAATCTATCAGATCTACAAGGAAGACCTAATACCAATACTCTTCAATCTATTCCACAAAATAGAAACAGAAGGAACACTACCAAATTCCTTCTATGAGGCCACAATTACACTGATACCAAAACCCCAAAAAGACCTAACAAAGAAAGAAAACTTCAGACCAATTTCCCTTATGAATATCGATGCAAAAATACTCAATAAAATTCTCGAAAACTGAATCCAAGAACACGTCAAAACAATCATTCATCATGATCAAGTAGGCTTCATCCCAGGGATGCAGGGATGGTTCAATACCCGGAAATCCATCAATGTAATCCACTACATAAACAAACTCAAACAAAAAAACCACATGGTCATTTCATTAGATGCTTAAAAAGCATTTGACAAAACTCAACATCCCTTCATGGTAAAAGTCCTGGAAAATCAGGAATTCAAGGCCCATACCTAAACATAGTAAAAGCAATATACAGCAAACCAGTAGCCAACATCAAAGTAAATGGAGAGAAACTCGAAGCAATCGCACTAAAATCAGGAACTAGAGAAGGTTTCCCTCTCTCACCCTTTCTATTCAATATGAGTAATTGAAGTTCTAGCTAGAGCAATTAGACAACAAAGTAGGTCAAGGGATACAATCTGGAAAGGAAGAAATCAAAATATCACTATTTGCAAATGACATGATCGTATACTTAAGGGACCCAAAAAACTCCACCAGAGAACTGCTGCAGCTGATAAACAACTTCAGCAAACTGGCTGGATATAAAATTAACTCAAGCAAATCAGTAGCCCTCTTATACGTGAAGGATAAACAGGGTGAGAAAGAAATTAGGGAAATGACACCCTTCACATATGTCACAAACAATATGAAGTATCTTGGTGTGACTCTAACCAAGTGAAAGATCTGTATGACAAGAACTTCAAGTCTCTGAAGAAAGAAATCGAAGAAGACCTCAGAAGATGGAAAGCTCTCCTGGGCTCATGGATCGGCAGGATTAATATGGTAAAAATGGTCATCCTGCCAAAAGCAATCTACAGATTCAAAGCAATCCTCATCGAAATACCAACTCAATTATTCATAGTCTTAGAAAGATCAATTCTCAAATTCATTTGGAACAACAAAAAACCCAGGATAGCAAAAGCTATTCTCAACAACAAAGGAACTTCGGGGGTAATCAGCATCCCTGACCTCAAGCTGCACTACAGAGCAGTAGTGATAAAAACTGCATGGTATTGATACAGTGACAGGCAGGTAGATCAATGGAATAGAATTGAGGACCCAGAAATGAACCCACACACATACGGTCACTTGATTTTCGACAAAGGAGCTAAAATCACCCAGTGGAAAAAAGACAGCATTTTCAACAAATGGTGCTGGTTCAACTGTCAGTCTACATGCAGAAGAATGCGATTTGATCCATTCTTATCTCCCTGTACAAAGCTCAAGTA
Organism: Uromys caudimaculatus; assembly: GCA_028551405.1. Classification (NCBI taxonomy): domain Eukaryota; kingdom Metazoa; phylum Chordata; class Mammalia; order Rodentia; family Muridae; genus Uromys; species Uromys caudimaculatus. The sequence continues at coordinate 7,365 of JAPYYD010007588.1, forward strand.
CAAGTGGATCAAGGACCTCCACATAAAACCAGACACACTAAATCTAGTAGAAGAGAAAGTGGGGAAAAGCCTCAAACATATGGGTACAGGGGAAAAGTTCCTGAACAAAACACCAATGGCTTATGCTCTAAAATCAAGAATTGACAAATGGGGCTTCATACTAATCAAAGGAAAAATCTACCAAGAAGAAATCTCATTTCTAAACATCTATGCTCCAAATGCAAGAGCACCCACATTCATAAAAGAAACCTTACCAAAGCTCAAAGCACACATTGCATCTCACACAATAATAGTAGAAGACGTCAACACCCCATTATCATCAATGGACAGATCTTGGAATCACAAACTAAACATAGACGCAGTGAAATTAACAGAGGTTATGAACCAAATGGATTTAACAGGTATCTATAGAACATTTCATCCTAAATCAAAAGAATATACCTTCTTCTCAGCACGTCATGGTACCTTCTCCAAAATTGACTATATAATCGGTCACAAAACACACCTCCACAGATACAAGAAGATTGAAATAATCCCATGCCTCCTGTCAGATCACTATGGATTAAGGCTGGTCTTCAATGGCAACAATAACAACAGAAAGCCCACGTACACATGGAAGCTGAACAATGCTCTACTCAATGATAACTTGGTCAAGGAAGAAATAAAGAAAGAAATTAAACTCTTCTTAGAATTTAATGAAAATGAAAGTACAACATACCCAAAATTATGTGAAACATTGAAAGCAGTATTAAGAGGAAAACTCATAGCTTTGATTGCCTCCAAAAAGAGAGAGCATACACTAGCAGCTTAACAACACACCTGAAAGCGCTAGAACAAAAAGAACCTAATACACCAAAGAGGAGTAGAAGGCAGGAAATAATCAAATTCAGGGCTGAAATCAACCAAGTAGAAACCAAAAGAAGTATACAAAGAATCAACAAAACCAGGAGTTGGTTCTTTGAGAAAATCAGCAAGATAGATAAACCCTTAGCCAGACTAACCAGAGGGCACAGAGACAGAATCCAAATTAACAAAATTAGAAATGAAAAGGGAGACATAACAACAGATTCTGAGGAAATTCAAAAAATCATCAGATACTACTACAAAAGCCTATACTCAACCAAACTACAAAATCTGGATGAAATGGACAATTTTCTAGACAGGTATCAAATACCAAAGTTAATTCAGGATCAGATAAGCCACCTAAACAGTCCCATGATGCCTAAAGAAATAGAGGCAGACATTAAAAGTCTCCTAACCAAAAAAAGCCCAGGACCAGATGGGTTCACTGCAGAATTCTATCAGACCTTCAAAGAAGACCTAATACCAATACTCTTCAATCTATTCTACAAAATAGAAACAGAAGGAACACTACCCAATTCCTTCTATGAGGCCACAATAACACTGATACCAAAACCTCACAAAGACCCAACAAAGAAAGAAAAGTTCAGACCAATTTCCCTTATGAATATCGATGCAAAAATACTCAATAAAATACTCGCAAACCGAATCCAAGAACACATCAAAATGATCATTCATCATGATCAAGAAGGCTTCATCCCAGGGATGCAGGGATGGTTCAATACCCGGAAATCCATCAATGTAATCCACTACATAAACAAACTCAAACAAAAAAACTACATGGTCATCTCCTTAGATGCTGAAAAAGCATTTGACAAAATTCAACATCCCTTCATGATAAAAGTCTTGGAAAGATCAGGAATTCAAGGCCCGTACCTAAACATAGTAAAAGTAATATACAACAAACCAGTAGCTAACATCAAAAAATATGGAGAGAAACTTGAAGCAAATGCACTAAAATCAGGGACTAAACAAGGCTGCCCTCTCTCTCCCTATCTATTCAATATAGTAATTGAAGTTCTAGATAGAGCAATTAGACAACAAAAGGAGGTCAAAGGGATACAAATTAGAAAGTAAGAAATCAAAATATCACTATTTGCAGATGATATGATCTTATACCTAAGTGACCCGAAAACCTCCACCAGAGAACTCCTGCAGCTGATAAACAACTTCAGCATAGTGGCCAGATATAAAATTAACTCAAACAAATCAGTGGCTTTCCTATACTCGAAGGATAAACAGGCTGAGAAAGAAATTAGAGAAATGACAACCTTCAAAATTGTCACAAACAATATAAAGTATCTTGATGTAACTCTAACCAAGCAAGTGAAAGGTCTGTATGACAAGAACTTCACGTCTCTGAACAAATAAATCGAAGAAGACCACCGATGGTGGAAAGATCTGCCATGCTCATGGATTGGAAGGATTAATTTAGTAAAATGGCCATCCTGCCAAAAACAATCTACAAATTCAATGCAATCCCCATCAAAATTCCAACTCAATTCTTCATAGACTTAGAAAGAGCAATTCTCAAATTCATTTGGATCAACAAAAAACCCAGGATAGCAAAAGCTATTCTTAACAACAAAAGAACTTCTGGGGAAACTAGCATCCCTGACCTCCAGCTGTACTACAGAGCAGTAGTGATAAAAACTGCATGGTATTGGTACAGTGACAGGCAGGTAGATCAATGGAATAGAATTGAGGACACAGAAATGAACCCACACACATATGGTCACTTGATTTTCAACAAAGAAGATAAAACCACTCAGTGGAAAAAAGACAGCATTTTCAACAAATGGTGCTGGGTCAACTGGCGGTCTACATGCAGAAGAATGCAAATTGATCCATTCCTATCTCCTTGTACAAAGCTCAAGTCCAAGTGGATCAAGGACCTCCACATAAAACCAGATACACTGAAG
>JAPYYD010007589.1:0-10146 GCA_028551405.1 Uromys caudimaculatus
TTCTTTTGAGCTTGATCGGATCTCGTCTTGCTCCAACACATTCCTTTGTTTCCTGCTTCTTTCCATAATCAATGGCTTCCTTCCACAGCATTTCCACAGCACGGAGTACCCGCTGGCGGGAACTTCGAACCTAGTGACAGTTACATGTGGATATCCAGCTTACTCAGAAACTCATTTCTTGAGAATTCTTTGTTTTCTTCAGACTATATTTATAACATGTTTGTCAAAGAATAAATGGCTGAAGTTGTGAGAATTTAATGGGATTATTCAAAATTGTCTGCATCTAGGAAGATGTTGGCTGTGAACATAATGTTGGCTGTGGGCTTCTCTTATTTGTTATGTTGTGGTATTTTCCTTCTATCCTTAAATTCTCTAGCATTTTTATCATGAAGTGAGTTGGGCTTTGTCAAAGGTCTTTCCTCCATCTAGTGAAATGGTCACATGATTTTTCAAATCCATTTATGTGGTATATTATGTTTATTGACTTGCATAAATGTTGAATCAGAAACCATAGCTCTCATCTTGAAGGGGATAAGAAATAGTTTATTCTGTAGTCCTTTTGAGAAGCTATGGCATAGAAATACAGGTTTTGGTTATCCTAAATTCCATGTTCCAATTCAGAAGTAGTTTCATGGAGTTCTTATAGTTTTACAAAATAGAGAACTTCAGAAATTGAGGCAAGAGAAGCAGGCACATTGAGATAGGTAAGCTTTTGTATAGATTCATGATACTATCTGATGGCACTCTTAGCTTCCAAATTGGTAGAATCCAGTTTCCTTGCTAAGACAATAGATTTTAAAAGGTTTTTCATGTATCGTCATAAGATATTTGGATATAGGCAAGCCAAGGAATGACTGTTCTGGAAGAAACAGAACTTATTCCAAGATAAGACAATTAGCTTCTAGTTTTGCAGATTTTCAATATCTCTACAGTACTGAGATTCTAATCAACCAACAAATTTCTGAAGACAGATTTCTTTAAAAATTTTTCATTCATAGCCAAATACAATTTCTTTTCAGAAGTCTGTGTGCACTCATATGTGACCCATCCCTGCATTTCAGGGATAAAGCCAATTTGATCAGGGTGTGTAAATTTTATGATGTATGTCTGTATTCTTTTGGAAATATTTTGCTCAGCACGGTTGAGCTGTGTTCATCAAGTATATTAGCCTACAATTTTCTTCTTTGTTGTATTTTTACCTTATTTTGGTGTTGAGAGTGATATTGGCTTCACAGACGATCCGTGGGAGTGCTCCTTCTGTTTCTATTCTTTTGAATAGTTTAAGGAGGATTGGTTGTAGATCTATTTTGAATGACTGCTAGAGTTGTGAATCAGTTTGTCCCTGGACATTTTTTTAACTGGAAGACTCTTTATTGCTATTTGTTATGGAGCTGTTATATTATTGTTTCTGGTTTAATTTTGGTGGTTGTTAGAAATTAAAAACTCATCCATTTCTATGGAGAAAAGATATTTAAAACATTCTCTTATAACATTCTTAATTTCTTTGACAGTTATAAGCCTTGAGGAAATGTGTCCTTGATAGATATGATAATCCCACTATTTTATACATCAACATTTGTTTCACAGAGGAAAAAACACAGTACTACTGATGGCTCTGTGTAATCTGTAAAAAATATACAGGCTATATTGTTTCATTATGAAAAGAAAGAAAACACACTGCATGCTTTAGTTAACACAGTTTTTCTTTAACATCTGTAAACATTTTACATTTAATTATAAAGCTAATTTTGAACCCGTCACTTTGCTTTAAAATACTCTCCTTTTCTTTCCAAGTCAAAATAAGTTAATTCAAATGAGATAAATGTTTTTAAACATGATAACATGAATGTATCACTAAATAAAAATAGGTGACACTGCAAGTAATTGGTAATGTTATGGGAGGCAACAAAATACACTTAATAGTAAATTAACACTTTCCTTATATATTTAATGTGATCAAAATAAATATTGTTGTTATTAAATTTGATTTTCAATAAAATAGCAAAGTGAATAAGGCCAGACATAGGCTCAGCAACATGAATGTCTACTTACCAAGGCCAATCTGAATATAACCATTGATGAGTGGGCAATCTCTCCCAGAAGAAATGAGTACTGAGTCTTTCTTTCTTTTCTCTCTCTCTCTCTCTCTCTCTCTCTCTCTCTCTCTCTCTCTCTCTCTGTCTCTCTCTCTCTCTCTCTTTCTGTTTTCTATTTTTTCTTTTTTTCTTTTTTCTTTCTTTCTTTTATTCTTTCTTTTTCTTTATCAATCCTAGGGATTGGGCCCAGGACACCTTATATGTGAAACAAATGATCTACCGCTGAACTTCACCCACTGCTCAACTTGGGCCCAGTCATGGCACAGTTCCACACTGGGACATCATCCAGCAACCTGACAATACTAATTACATTGATTTACTCCTATCATGAAAGGGCTGAGATCATTTCCTACTGAAAAACTTTGGGATTTAGCATCATTCCACAAAATGTCTGCAAACATTCCAGAAATGAAGAATTGGCACATTTTACCAGGTCATGAACACTGACCATTCAAAGTGCTTTAGAGTGCAAATGTGTAGTGCAAAACAGCTGTATTTTGCCTAAAAGCAGAACATCACAGAAATGAGAACTGAATAATTATCAATACATCTTTATTATACACTAACAAGATTATAGCAAACATCTTTATCTTCCTCCCTCTAGAATCCCTCCTCATGTAATTTTATATCATAAAATATATGTATTAACTTAAAATCATAGTAAAAATGATCCTTGACTTAAGATAGAGTTACATCCCATTAAACTATTGTCAGTTGAGAATATTGTGACCTACAATCTGTATTCCTTACCTGTCAACCATCAAGCACAAAAGCAATTTATATTCCCATGATCAAATTACTGTTTACCAACTTCTGCACCAAATCACAGCCAAATATCACAGGATGGATTTATTACATATTGCTAGCCCATGTATGTATAAAAAATTAAATTTTGAATGTGATTAATATTAAGTATCATTTCAAATAATCTCAAAATAGTTCTAAATCAATTACTATAGATGGGAAACTGCCTATAATTCCAGAATATAAAAGAAGAATACATGGTACTCAATGACATCTCTTCTCTTCTGCAGAGATAATTTCCACATTTATTATATTTTAAGTAGAAGTGTGACTTGTTAATAAAGAAAATAAGGGGAGATACTTGACCTGAGAAATAGTCTAAGTGAGATTTAAAAAAAAAAAACATGGTAAAAGGTACCAATCAGATCTAACAGGAAATAATAATGATATCAAAGATTGCAGAGAAGAAAAAGATTGCAAAGGAATGAACAAACCAGTATTTTAGGACAGCTTGAAAATTCAAATATGCAAGTTATTGGGGTTCAAGAGGGATTTCAAAATAAAAATTTAGATAGCAAATTATAGAAAGACAACTTTAAAATTATTATTTTATAATATAAATGTATTCCCAGGTGTTTATAAATGATGACTACAGTTATCTTGAACTCAGAGAAGTTTAATCTAAGATATTTATATAGTCAAATTATAAAGAGTAAATGCTATAAACAATTTTCCAGGAGATGCAGAAAGACAGCAATGCAGCTGATGCAGAAAGATGATTCCTCCTGCATGGGGACATTTCAACAAACTGTCTGAACAAAGCAACTGGAAAAGGACAGGTCATTCCTCAGACTGGAAGACTGGAAAATCTTGATGCTGAAATGATCATTTGCTGAAGGACAGATGATCAGGATTGCAGGCATGAAGGGTCATTGCATCAGTGGATCTTTGTAATGCCATTTGGACTGTTGAGTTTCACGGTAGTGATGAGCATTCTTATTGTAATAGTTAAACAGCATACAAATTTTAGCTTAAACACATATTAGGTAAAATTACTTTGTGGAAGGAAGCAGGCATATTTGAACGTGACATCTAATTGAGGGGCAGATAAAGTTACGAATCAGAGAAAGATCTGGCAGAATCTGTCAAAGATAGGATATGCCAAACTCAGGAGAAGCTAGGTAGGAGCAGTCCAGGGAGAATCAGTCAGTCAGTTGTGTTCAGTGATTTGGGAGTCAGTGTAGTGAATGCAGTGAGTGGAGCAGAGTTAGATCATGAGTTTATGCAGCTGAATGTATGTCAGCAGATGCAGTTGAACCCAGACAATAAGAATGAGTCAGAAGATTAGAACACGGTGCTTGAGTTAGTTTGAGGCCAAGCAGAGCAATTCAGTGAGAAGCTGAGAGAAGCCAGATTGAATCATTCAGGTTGAATGAAGAGGAGTTTGAGACAGAACAGCTGAGCTAAACCAGCCAGCCAGAGTTCAGAAAGAACTAGAAAGTCTGAACTGACTCAGCAGCCAATCTCTGTGATGAAAATTAACTCAGACAAATAAAATTTATTTTTACATCTAGCCTACAAAAGAAGTGAAACAACTCATAAAGCAATGCCAGTTTACATTACATTAGGCTTCCCATAAATGACTTTGAAGTCCAAGAGTAAATAGAATAAAAAATTTCAAGGACTAAGAAAGAAAATCAGTTTATAAGACTGATACTCAGGGTAATAGATAAAGGTCCCCAGACTCCTCAGCAAGTGTTCCAGCTGCCGATAGGGAACTATCACTTGGCTATGATGGTTGTGCATGAAATAATAATACAGGTTTGATAAGGAGCTAGAAAAGAGATGAGAAGGTATTTATGCTTGGGGAAGAAGTTACCCACTGTGATGGTGCATCTGTGGCTACCAATGAGGCTCATCATCCCTCTCTAGGATGACAGAGACTTTGTAAGAACTTCTGTATTTGCCCCTCTGGTGAGGTTATAACTCACATGTGATTGTATGGTCTTAAAGTTGCCTTTGACTGGGTTAGAGACTCAGCCACCAAGACTTATAGATATGAGTGTTCCTCCAGTTGCGTCCATAGAGGTTGAGGTTAATGATGGTGCAGCAAGTAGAGCCACACAACACAATGTTGTACCGTGTGGAAAAGTAGTGCTGAAGCTTAAAAGACGGTGCAAAGGACTTGAGAAACCACCACTCTGCAGGATAGTACACGTTAGTGCTGGCCAATGAATTTGTGCATATAGTTCTGCAGGAACATCCTGCAAATCTCACTAATTTATTTATTTTTTTTCTGTCAGACAGGTCAAAAATAAAAAGAAAGTTAAACACATAAACGTAGTTTTCCATTTGAAACCTGTAGGTCACCCTTTAAGATGTATGAATGTGTGGCTTGAAAGTTAGTGATTGTTGGGCACTAACTGTGGGTTTCAGCAGACAAATAGATGCAAATGAGTGTCAAGAAACAATTTGTCTCCTAATTGTAAAGTAAGGTTGCATAAAATTTGGAGTAAAAGATAAAAACCTATGCCAAGATAAAGAATGCCCTTGAATTCAATTTTCTTTCTTTCTTTCTTTTTTATCAGAACAATATTTAATTGGGTCTGGCTTACAGAGGTTAGGTCCATTTTATCAAGATAGGAGCATGTCAGGGGCAGTAGGAGCTGATAGTTCACCATCTTGTTCCAAAGACAAACAGGAGAAGAATGGCTTCCTGGTAGCTAGGATGAGGGTCTTAAAGCCTATACCTACAGTGACACACTTCCTTTATCAGGGCCACACCTACTTCAACAAGACAGCACCTAATATTACCATTAAGTAAGACTTAAGCATCTTCCTTCTTGTTTAACTTCTTTGGGTCTATGGGATATATATCATGAGTATCCTGTACTTTAAGGCTATATATTCACTTATCCGTAGGTAAATACCATGCATATCCTTTTGATCTGGGTCACCTAATTCAGGATGATATTTTCTAGTTCCATCCATTTGCCTGCAAAATTCATGATGTCCTTCTTTTTAATAGCTGAATAGTATTCCACTGTGTAAATAAACCACATGTTCTGTATCAATTCGTCTGTTGAGGTGCATCAGGGTTGTTTCCTGTTTCTGGCTATTATGAATAAAGCTGCCATAAACATAGTGGAGCCCGTGTTTTTGTGGTATGGTTGAACATATTTTGAATATATACCCAAGAGTGGTATAGCTGGGTCTTCATGTAAAACTAGTTCCAAATTTTTGAGAAACCTCCCAGCTTGATTTCCAGAGAGTTCTACTTGTTTCCAATCGTACTATCAACGCAGGGGTGGCCCCTTTTCTCCACATCATCACCAGCATGTGCTGATCCTTGAGTTTTTCTTCTCAGCCATTTTCCGTGTAAGGTTGGATTTCTGGGTTGTTTAGATTTGCATTTCCCTGATGACTAAGCATGTTGAACATTTTTTAACTGCTTCTCAACCATTCAAAAATCTTCTGTTGAAACTTTTTGTTTAGTTCTGTATATACAATGGTGAATTATGAGAAACATGTCAAAATTAAATACAGAATTAATAAATTATAAAATTTCTTGTAGACATTTTTATAATAATTAAAATGCTATTTTTAGGCTAAACTTTAGAAGCCAATATTATCACCATCTTATACTTTCACATTATAAATATGATTAAAATAAATTAAATCACTTTGTAAAAACATGCAATTAGAAATTATTTCTGACATATCAACTCTTATAGTTTTATAGGCCATTCATTTTTTTCTCTTTTGAAATGACAAAGGAAAGTTGACTTCGGTCAAAATGTCACACATAACCTAATCTCATAAATCACATGTTTAATGTCACTTGTTTTCAGGAGATTTTGAAAACCTTACTCCTGTCACACTCAACTAGAATAAGTTGACAACTCCTGACTAAATTCAGAGAAAATAAATACTAGTCTTCTAAAATATACAGGACTCACCTTCCTAATGTGAACATAAAATTCAAATACCTCCAATTTTCTCCCTTGAAGATATGTTAGCCTTACTCTGAGCAAAGAGTATCATTCCTTTGCATTTCCCAAGGCCATTACACTGAGACTCATCAGATACCTATAATACTTGTTAAAGTTACCCCTTAAATATTTCTAGTTCTGTAGTGACTATTTCTGAAAAGAATGAAGTGTACTTTTTTTTTCAGGACATTAAGTTTTTTAATAGTTAACCCATAGATGTAGAAAGTGAAAGATTTCAAAGTATTAGCATCAAATAAAATTGTACCAGTGGACTTTGGTAAAATTCTATAAAATTATATTCATTTCATTTATAATCACTGTTTAAGAATGCTTTAGAAAACAATCTCTTGAGTCCTATCAATACTTCTGAATGTGTCACTTACCTGAACTGTGCCATATTTGTGTATTTTATACATATATTATTATTATACTGCCTGCAATTTTAAGAGCATAGATGTTCAGAATTGAGAGTTCATCTTGGTAGATTTTTCTTTTGACCAGTATGAAGTGTCCTTCCTTATCTTTTTTGATAACTTTTGGTTGAAAGTTGATTTTATTTGATATTAGAATGGCTACTCCAGCTTGTGTTTTGGGACCATTTGTTTGGAAAATTGTTTTCCAAACTTTTACTCTGAGGTAGTGTCTGTCTTTGTCACTGAGGTACGTTTCCTATATGCAGCAAAATGCTAGGTCCTGTTTACCTATTCAGGCTGTTAGTCTATGTCTTTTTATTGGAAAATTGAGTCCATTGATGTTAAAAGATATTAAAGAAAAGTGATTGTTACTTCCTGTTATTTTTGTTGCTAGAAGTGGAATTATGCTTGTGTGGCTATCTTCTTTTGGGGTTGCTGAAAGATTACTTTCTTGCTTTTTCTAGGATGTAGTTTCCCTCCTTGTGTTGGTGTTTTCCATTTATTATTCTTTGTAGGGCTGGATTTGTGGAGAGATATTGTGCAAATTTGGTTTTGTCAAAGAATATCTTGTTTTCTCCATCTATGATAATCCAGAGTTTTGCTGGGTATAGTAGCCCAGGCTGGTGTTTGTGTTCTCTTAGGGTCTGTATGATATCTGCCCAGGATCTTCTAGCTTTCATAATCTCTGGTGAGAAGTCTAGTGTAATTCTGATAGGTCTGCCTTCATATGCTACTTGACCTTTTTCCCTTACTGCTTTTAATATTCTTTCTTTGTTTAGTGCATTTGGTGATTTGATTATTATGTGATGGGAGGAATTTGGGGTTTGGGTTAGGAGCTTTTTGCTTTATGAATTTTTGTTGAGTGTTGTGTCAGTGTTTTTTCTATGCTATCTTCTTCACCTGAGATTCTCTCTTCTATCTCTTGTATTCTGTTGGTGATGCTTGCATCTATGACTCCTGATCTCTTTCCTAGGTTTTCTAACTCCAGAGTTGTCTCCCTTTGTGATTTCTTTATTGTTTCTATTTCCGTTTTTAAATCCTAGATGGTTTTGTTCTTTTCTTTTGTCTATTTGATTGTGTTTTCCTGTAATTCTGCCTGTTTGATTGTGTTTTCCTGCAATTCCTTAAGGGATTTTTATGTTTCCTCTTTAAGGGCTTCTACCTGTTTACCTGTGTTCTCCTGTATTTCTTTTAGGGAGTCATTTATGTCCTTCTTAAAGTTCTCTATCATCATCATGAGAAGTGATTTTAGATCCAAATCTTGCTTTTCTGGTGTGTTGGTATATCAAGGACTTGCTATGGTGGGAGAATTGGGTTCTGATGATGCCAGGTAACCTTGGTTTCTGTTGCTTAGGTTCTTATGCTTGCCTCCTGCCTTCTAATTATCTCTATTGCTACCTGCTCTTCCTATATCTGACTGGATCCTGTCCTTCCTGTGATCCTGGTTGTCAGAACTCCTCAGAGACCAGCTGTCTCTGGGTTCCTGTGATTCTGGGATCCTGGAGTCCTGAGATCCTGGGTGTGTCAGAGCTCCTGAGAGTCAAGCTGCCTTTGGGACCCTGAGATCCTAGTGTGACCAAGCTCTGGGATCTTGTGATCCTGTGATCCTGGGCATGTTAGAGCACCTGGGAGTGGAGCTTCCTCTAAGTGTCGTGGGGCTGGCTGAGGAGTTCGCACAAAGGTCTACCCAGGGCACCGGCTCAGACTGGAAGAAACCCATGCTACTGGTAGGGCGGGGTTCCTGGAACCCAGGATCCCGCTGGTCCCAGTTACTCCCGGTGTTGGGACAGAGGTATCCTCCAAACCTCTGAACCTATGATCCTGGGCAAGTTAGAGCACCTGGGAGTGGAGCTTCCTCTGGGTGTTGTGGGACTGGCTGAGGAGTTCATGCCCAAGGTCTGCTCAGGGCACAGGCCCAGTCTGGCTAAATTCCATTTTCTATTCATCCTGATGGTGCTGAAGCCTTCCAAGGACTGTATAAGACATCATATTTGTAATGAGTAAATCATTAAATTTCTAGTTTATATTTGAAATTTAAGCCATAGAAATTTGTTTAAATTACTTTTTGGTTGTGAGGGTGGTAGTTCAGTTAGAAAATCATGAGGATCTGAATTCAATTCCCACTGACCCACATAAAAATGCTAAGCATGGTGCTGCTGATGTATGATCCAAATGCTGGGGAGGTAGAGATAGCAGGATCCTTGAGTCTTAACTCTCTAGTCAGTCTAGCAAAACTGGTGAAATCCAATGAGATACCCTGTCTTGAATCAGAACTTAGAATTGTTAAGGAAAGCTCACAGCTAACTTATAATAATGAACAATTCAAACAAAAAAGAAATACTTCCCAATATTTCACCTGGAATGTACTGTAAGACCTTATTATACATAAAGTAAAATTATCTCTAACACGACTTGTGTTTTTCATGCTGCCAAAATATTCAAATATATTTGTGATTAAAACTCTCAGGTCTCCTGCTCTAGAATTTTTTTATTTTATATTTGCTCTTTTTTGTAAATAGAAAATGTAAAATAATGTAAAAATTTACCATTTTGCTTGGAGAACAACATATGAATGTGATTTAATGAAAAGAGATATCTTAATATTATATTATGTTTTAATTATATGTGTTTAAAACAATAATAACATATATAATAGAGCAAAGATAAATGTAAGGTAAAATACTATATTTCTTTTTTTTTTTTTTTTTTTTTTTATTTACATTTCCGATGATTCCCCTTTTCTTTGGAAACCCCGTGTCCCCTCCCCCTCCCCGCCTCTGTGAGGGAATTCCTCCTCCCACCCACCTGCCCACCCATTCCCATATTCCCACCTTGACATTCCCTTTTACTGGGGCCACTAGCACCCTCAGGCCCAGAGTCCTCTCCTTTCTCCCTGGTGGC
>JAPYYD010007590.1:0-10145 GCA_028551405.1 Uromys caudimaculatus
TGACCTCGATGGCCATCAGGGAGAGAGGAAAGGCCCTTGGGCCTGAGGATGTTAGAGGCCTCAGTAAAGGGGAATGTCAAGGCGGGAATATGGGGATGGGTGGACGGGGGTGGGGGGGTGGGAGGTGGAATTCCCTCCTAGAGGCGGGTTGGGGAGGGGACAGGGGGTATCCAAAGAGGAGACTCAGAAAAGGGGAAACTTTGGAAATGTACATAAAGTATCAAAAATAAAAAAGGAGGAAAAAAGAGAGAGGTCTGTTAGTTGGAAATCATTTATTGCATCTATAAAAGTTTAAATAAAAGCTCTACAAAAATTCACATTACAATCTGATATGGTTTTAAGGAGTTAATATGTTTCAGAGGTAGTACCAGTAAAATGGGATGCAGGATTGCTAAAAGGGATTACTCAGCAAGTTAATGCAAAATAAAATTTCAAGGAAGAACAAAATATACCCAGTATACAATTTAATGCAAGTTATAATTATATTAGCACGAAAATGTACCTTTGTTCTCCCACCCCTTGGCAAATCTGTTCTTAATAAAAGCTTGTTTATGTCAACTGTAGGTTCACAAGTTAGTAGGCTATGTCAATAGAGCATTACAAAGCGAAGCTTGGCAAAGGACATGGCCCAGTGCTGTCTGTCAAGGTTAACACAACTTCAAAAAGAAATCCAGTCACCACTTAGAAACAGTGGCACAGGTAACACTTTAAAGCACAATGTTTTTTTATTGGGGGGATTTGATTAAAAGCAAATTTTATTAAAAGAACACACCGTTCTTGGTATTTGATGGATAAAAGGCAGCAGTTAAAAAGTCAGGGTTTCGTTCAGAGGTGATTATAAAGAATCAGGCTAAGCGACTGAACACCCCTCCACAAAAAGGGAGACAAAGTCATTTTGATCAGTCAGTGTCTGTTTATATCCACCACTTACAAACTGGTAAGACTCCCTAAATAAGGGCCCTAAAAGCAGTTACTGTTTCTGTCTTTGCAGAAATGAGCTCTTCGACATCTTTTCAGGTCTTGATATTAACAGTATACTAAACACAGGATGTGACTGGGCCACAGCATTGTTTTCTCCAATTGTAGCAAACATTTCTAACACTGATTACTGTTGATAAAAACTTTACTGTGTAAAAGACCTGTGGATAGCTGACCTTACAACAAAACATCCCCAGGTTCCCTAAACAGGCCAGTTTTCTTTGAACATTTTCTTTGCGTCTTAATTTTCCTATTCTCCATGGCAACCTCAAGTTTCATTTCTTGCAACTCATTTTTCCCGCAGTGAATGAGAAAGTACCTTCCCTTTGTTGTTATTGTAGTTTCAGCATTGGGCTTTTAATTTGCATCTTAGATACTAAGTACTCTCAGACATACATTAGAAAGTACTTGGTAAGCATTTAAATGCAAGTAAAGTAGGAAAAAGTTTCCCATTTACTTCTGCTTCTCAGAGTCACACTTCTGATAATGTAATATGTTTTAATGCTGTCAAGGAAATACTAGTTAGTTAACTTTTACCATCAGCCACAAATATGTTCATGAAAACAGCCAGTAGCTATCTATCATTATTATTTTACATCTCAAAACCGAATCCACTACATAAAAAAAATATGTTTCCATTACAGTAGTTTCATGGTTTGCCTATTGAGGTGATTGGGGTTGAACCTGGGGGCTTGTGTACACGCGAAGGTGGTGTCCCAGTATTCTGGAAGGACTTGATTTAGTGGAAGAGGACGATCAGTTTACACATATGCGCCCCTTGGGGGATGACTACAATCCAGAAGATGTTCTTAACGTTTTCACGACGGATCTTCGTTATGGAGCATGAAGAGAAGTACAAGGCTATTAAGAAAGAAATCCTCGATGAAGGAGACAGTGATTCAAACACAGACCAAGAAGCTGGCAGGAGTGAGGAGGAGGAGGACAAGAAAGGGGAGGAAGACTCGGAAGATGAGGAAGGAGGACAAAAAGTAACCAGACATGAAAAAAACAGAAATCAACCTAGTGTCATTTCGCCGTACAATCTATCTTGCCATTAAGATAAGTTTAGATTTTGAAGAACGGAAGATGCAAAAAGATGTCTACAGTGTGCTGCCATTTGGTTCCTCCTAATAGTAACTTCTGGGTACCATGCCCATTTTAGGGATGTATTCATAGAATAGCATCCAGGAGATTCAGAGGACTTGGATTTACAATCAAAGAAGTATAACTCTTTTTTTTTCTTCACGTTGTTGTTGGCTCAGTGGAGGCCGCATATGGAAATGAGGTAAACTTTGTGGTAAAGTTGTATGTCTAGAATTAAATAAAAATAACCAAATATCAGTGTCATACTTTGATTTCCTGTTTCACAAATTTTAAGATATAAAAAATAGTGTGTACATGTTGGTAAACTTGAAGTATTTGTGCAATATTTTATCTGACTCAATTATATGAATTTACTATATGTTAGAATATGAATCATCAATACTTATCACTTACTGTATGCAAGAACTGAGATTGAAAGTGTTTTTTATAAGGTACATTTGTTGTTTTAAGGACACAGTGTTTTGATGTTTTGAGGATGAATCGACTTTTCAGAGGATTTCCCCCTCTCCCCAGTGTCAGGTGAACACCAATGGCTTACAATTACATCCTGGTTATCACATCAATTCTCAATCATTATCTGAGGTCAAATTCTCACAGGAGTGAAAAATAAATCCAAGGATTTGTGCAGGTTAAATATATGATTAGGTCTGTTTCAAAGTTTTACCCACTTTCCTGAGTAAAAATGTATATGACTCATAAGAAAATGAAGATGTAATGGCTACAAAAATGAAACTAACCAAGTGTTAGCAGCTTAGTAATGTTGAGATATGCTCACTTCTATATTTCTGAGCAACACTGAGATCCTTCATAAAGAATAAGCAAAAATTCTTTCAGAAATCAGATATAATAAATTTCATAGCTGAGTTGGTCAAAACTAAATATAATTTTCTAGGATTTTATATGTTTTAAAAATAAGCCATTTCAAGGTTTTTACAAGCTTTTTTTGTATTGTAGCCATTATGTCCTGTCATTCCTTTACATAATAATGTGTTTTTCCAGTTGAATACTATTTGGGAAACGTAGGACAGTTATCTTGATACACACACCTACTAGGAAACCAATAGATGATAGTATATCCCCCACCCCCAGTCACAAACTGTCTGAGGCATTTTTCTCTGGTAAAGAAGACACACTGAATGAGGGATCATGAGGAGCTGGTGAGGCATGGCTGGAATCCTTCTCTTCTAATTCCAGAGGTAAATCTGAGAGCAGTGCCTGAGTCAAGAGAAAAAAAAAAATCACTTCTGTTGGATTAGTATGCAGTCAGACTATTTTTGTTTTTTTTTTAAACAATTTTATGTTAATAGTTGTCGTTCTTTCTTTTAATTTATTATTATGGATTTTAAAAATATTTCTTTTTAAAGAATTTTACACAATTCCTTACCTAAAACAGTAAGTCATCATTTAATATCAGGAAAGAACTAAATGTAGATGCCAAGTATGTGGATGAAGTAGCGTAGACCCTTAGACAAAGGGGAAATCAAGAGGGAAATGAGGAGCTCTTCTGATGCCACCAGGCACCTCTAGGATTTCATGGTTGTAGACATGAACCAAGGACCCTTAGCAAAGGGCTTTTAAGTGGTTGAGGCAAGTTCTCTTCATGCTAGTTTTGTGTGTTCACTGCTTACTCCTGATAAGCTTAAAATTGCAGTCTTTATTGGAAATATTTGTGATTCATTGCCCTTTAAGGAAACCCACATTTCAACAAGGATCTATTTTGTTTTGTTAAAAGAATAAAGGTAGCATTTAGGGGAGATAGTCTTCTCTTTTACTTTAGATCAAAGTTTAACAATTTGAAAAGACCATGTGGGGGTCTCATTTGTTTCTTTCCTTTCCTTAGACTATGTCCACACAGGAGGCAAAGCACCCACTAGGGACAGTTCAATATAAAATTATGGTTGTTTTAATGATGTATCTGCTTATTTCTTTACTGTAACAATTAGGATATGCCAACCTCTATGAGCTAAGCTTCACCAAAATTTTTCCACCTGTATTTGAAGAACGTGTATCTACACTAGTGAAACAGTCAAGTTCTATGTGGCTGACAGGGCTGGGACCCACTTAACCACAAGAAATTGGACCTGGGCTGGAGAGATGGTTCAGTGGTTAAGAGCACTGACTGCTCTTGCAGAGGTCGTGAGTTCAAATCCCAGCAAACACATCATGGCTCACAACCATCTGTAATGGGATCTGATGCCCTCTTCTGGTGTGCTTCAAGACAGTTACAGTGTACATGTATAAAATAAGTAAGTAAATAAATAAATAAATAAACAAACAAATAAATAAATAAATAAATCTTTTTAAAAAAGAAATTGGACCTAAAATAACACACTCTGTATGGAAATTTTTCAACAGCATTACTTGTATTATGTCTTTGGGGAGATTAGTAACAAGACGCCAGAGAATAGAAACAGTTGAAAGCTGACTAGAACCCAATTAAGGAACAGAAAGACACGGCATGCTGGGGGACCATAAGAAATTCTACTGCCGATCCAGTTCTGGTACAAAGGGGCTTTTGCTAATACAGGCTGTTCAGAACGTAGCATAAGTGGATTCAATTCATGTTTCAGTTTTAAGTATACCATGTTAATGATGGAAAGAGTTTCAAATTGGCACTGACTGAATATGAGCTTCATATATTGGAAAATCAAGTGAATTAGAAATTTTCATGATATTCTAAATTCTAGTCGAAAGACTCTCAAACTAGAAAAGTGGTATTTTTATTTCTTCTTCATTGCATTAGATACAGTTGACTGACTAAAATTGAGAATAGAACTTAAAATGTTCATTATATGTGGTAGCTCATAGCACTGTTGATGCATGGATTTCACTTTAAAATTCTTTCAATATCTTATGGACAGCAATACCGGGACAACTCCGTGTCAATGACTGAAACTGCCCTTTTCACAAAGACACAAATAGGCACAGGTGAGTTTCCTCTACTCTCCCATCCCTCACACTGCAGACTGAACCCAGGGTCTCACTCACTCTAAGAGAAACGCTCTGTCAGTGACACACTTGTGCAGCCCCAGTATGTTTTATTGTATGTTCTTCATCAGTAACAAGCATTTCCTAGCTCTGACCAAATGCCATTTTTCCCACGAGATCATCACACTTTCTCCATATACACCCGCGGTTTCTGTGATGCGCACTCTAAGCTCTAAGGTGTGAATATAAAACTGATCACCATTCTCATCCTCCTCGCAGAGTGGAGAAATTGAAGTTTAAGAAAGGTGATCGATTTGGCTAGGATCACACAGAGAATCTCAGGGGAAGAAAGACCATAACTGATGACTTAGAGCAAGGTTGGCAACATTATCTGGGTGTTAGAATGGCTGTTATTGATTTTAAAAAGGCAACCTTTAGGTAATCTAATGTTTCAGTTGGAAAGTAATGTACATATACAACCCTGGACTTCTTTATAGGGGCAAAATATCCTATAGATCACTTACCACATCCCACTTATCCAAATAAAGATTAATCAAAGAAATGCTATATATTTTTTAAAATAAGAAAGTAATAGCAAGTGTTTCTATTTTAGTAAATAGATTAAAACATATTCCCAGAAGCAAACTTCTCAATAGTTCAAGGGTTAATCATCATCAGTTGAAGATATAAACTGGATTCCTTTTGTTTATCACTACTAGTATCATAAATATGGAATTATATGTATAATTCATTCTTTTCCTGTTTAGAGGCTATGCACATGACCTTCCTGCTTCAAGTTTCTAAGTGATTACAGATGTGTGCCACCACCATACCTAGTGTCTTTTGTGCTTGCAGAAATTATTTTGAAATTCATTATACTCAATCAGAAGTACAAAAATATCACCGATTTTACTTAGGCTGCTGACTGTATAGGCTGTGACATTTAGTATAATTTGGTATCATTTTCTCTTTTGGCCCACGTTTTGTTCATATCTTATTTCAGAAGTCTTTTTCTCAGAAAAAAAAAACTAGAAAAAGAAAAGGAACATGCATGTTCCTTCTCATTTGTTAGTAGTCTTTGGGAAAGAAGGAAAGTCGAGCTGAAGCTAGAAGTAGAATAACTGAGCTATGCTAAGATGTCAAGAGACAATGACAACCACTGGGTAACTGGGTCCAGAGCTGAATTACAAGATGATATAAGATTTTCAGACAAGAAATACATTCTAAGTTAGTCTAAAGTTGGAGCCTATTTGTGTGTGTGTGCGTGCATGTGTGCGTGTGTGCGTGTGTGTGTCCATGCGTGTGTGTGTTCTACAGCCATTTAAAGGTATGATACTACTGAGATTGTGTTGAATACTATCTTATTTAAAAATCTGTATTTTAGGTTCTTAAAAATCAACCTTTTTTCTTTCTTTTTTTAAAATTTGCTGTGTTTTCCCTGCTTTTGTTAGGTTTAAGGTAAATTCTCAGTTTATAGCCAAGGCCGATCTCAAACTCACAGCAGTTCTACTCTCTGAGCTTCCTTGGTGCTGGAGTGATGGCATGATCCACCAGGGCTGTCTGATAAGCACGGTTTCAATATGCCATGGCACGTGTATCATGTACATTTAACGCTAGCCCAGGCGACTAAAGGCTTCTGATTTGTGATCTCTATATATGGTCAGTGCTGAAAGAGTGAAATCCATGAATCTGGATAAATAACAATCATGCTGGCTTTAGTCCTTTGAGAGGACTCTTAATGCTTAAATTTTGTGTTTCAATATAACAGTTAAATATACAAAGATCTCTTTCTTTGAAAGAAAGGACAATTATGGGATATACAGACATTACCCTATTCCCTGGAGATGTCTGACATCGGCTATGCATGCATCATAATCTTTGGGTATTTGTTTTGGTTTGTGGTATTTTGAGGCTGTATTTTTATTTGGGTTTTTACTTTTGACCTTTTTTTAAATTTTAAAATGTGCATGCATTTTTCCATGCAATTAATTTAAATTTCACAAAATCAATTTTAAACATTCAATCATGTATTATTGACACTAACATTTGGTCATAAATGAGTACATTTGGACCCATCCGTCATAAACAACACACAGATGGGAAAGGCAGGCATTAAAGTAGAATTATCACAACACAGGGGGTATATTACTGGGTTTTGAGTACTGTTCCCATATAATTTTATAGACTTTGTAAAATATGTTCTGACTTATGGCTAACTGAAGCTCAGAGACGTTAAAGCACCTGCAAGTTCCTTAAGAAAGCTGCAAGATGTATACAGCCCAGGGTTCTGGCACATAGTAGGTTCACCATGCACAGTTGTTAAATGAGTAAGTTAATAAACAATAGACAGGAATCTAGAGATAATATTTCAAGTTAAAGAAATGTGCGCTGTAACTATAACACTTAATTAAAATCATATGAACGGTGTGACAAGTTTTCTTCCCAGGCTTCTTACATGTATAGTAATCCTCTCAAATCTTTGCTTTTGCTGTTTGTAGTTTCAGTTACCAGTAGTCAACTGTAGTCAGTAAATAGACAGTCCCATGGCTTTTTATCACAGTATAGAGTTTTAATTGCTTTTGTTTGTTATCTGTCATTGTAGCTAATATCTTGTAGCTAATGTAGAAACTAAACTTTATCATAGACAAGTATACATAAACTAAAATAAGTATACAAAGGGTTTCAGTTTCAGAAATACACTGGAGGTATTGGAATGCTTCCATGATTCAAGGATGTAACAATGTGACAGAACAAGGAAAAAAATATTTAAAATGTCAAAATTTTGTTATAAGCAATAGTTGACTAGCTATCTAGAGGCAAAGCTCACTTTAGTAATCAGGGACATGAATGTCCTCTGTACATAACAAGATTTCTCCTGATCTCTCAAGAAAATATTTTTATGATATCCTCAGAGCAATTTAACAAGTATTATTTTAAAAAAGTCCTTTTAAGAGATTTGTTTCTATAATATTTGATAAATCGCTCTGAGGCACCAACCAGGCAGCATACAACAGCTGATATGAAGGCCTAGACACATATACAGCAGAGGACTACCTGGTCTGATTTCAGTGAGAGAAGATGCATCTAACCCTCGAGAGACTTGAGGCCATAGGGAATGGGGTGGTCTGGTGAGATGGGGGTGGGGATGGGGGACACATTCTTGGAGATGGGTCAGGGAAGTTATGGCATGGGGAGCAGTTGGGGGCAGACCAGGAGGGGGATGAATGGACTGTAAAAAAGGATTAAAGAATAAAAAAGCTAATAAAAATAGAAGTTTTCACTAACTTTAAACAAAAAATATCACTTCATCTTTGTCTTACATAATGTGAGTTTCTGTAGGTATATTAGCACATAATTGATGAGGGACTTCATATCAATAGCACTAGCTTAAAACTATACTAAGTACATGCCTTAAACCCACAGGAATCCTAGCCATTAATACTATGGCTATAGCACCTTGCAGTTGGGAAGTGTATATTTCTGAAAATAATCTGTCCTTAACTCTTTTCCTTTGAAGTATTGGGGGGGGGGTTCCAAGGAAGGCTCTGAAGCACAAACTGCTTTTTATTATCAATGGCAGGTTAAACAGAACACTTGAAAAATATTTAAATATTCTACAGAAAAGTTAGTAGATAAATTTGAGGATACATTACTGAAGGTAGGATAAAGAGAAAGACAGGTTAAAAATAAGAATGACAAAGAGACAGTGGTATCCCTGTAAAGACTGTAGGCAATTCAGATTGCGTGAGTGAGTCATTCAGGAAATATATCTTCAAGGTGACGAAAGTGTCCTACTGGCAAGTGTGTGGGGATGTATTGAGAAAGTCTGCAAAGGAACTAGGATCAGGTACTTAGAAAACTAAGGATCAGACATACAACCTAAGAGAGAGGCTGTGCTAGCACACACTAATAGTGCCAGCACTTGGAAGACTGCTGTTTCCACAAATTCAAAGCCAGCCTAGGCTACATGATGAGTATCAGACAGCTAGAGATACGGAGGGAGACCATGTCTTAAAAACCAAAAGCTAAAACGACATGAATTAGCAATTAGCACTGGGAGAAAGCTAGCCTTCCAGGCCCTCTGGACACAGAAACTGAGGAATAGTCAGGGACAGGAACCTTCAGGTTTTCATTTGTGGTGGGAGACCTCTGCCTGTTCCACCAGGGTTCCATAGCCAAGCAGCACCGGGAGACAGATACCCTCCCAGGAGTATGGAAAAGCTATGAGTGAGGTTAAGATGAGCACCACTGCTCACCGGTACCTGCCAGGAACCCACGGGACACAGGGACTGAGGTAAAGTCGGGCATAGGAACATTGCGGTTTCCATCTGTGGCAGGAGACCTCTGCCTGGGTCACCAGGGTCCCATAGTCAAGCAGCACTGGGAAAAAGTTACTCTCTCAGGCCCTCAGGACACAGAGACTGAGGAGGAAAAGTCAGGGTCAGGAACATTCCAGATTCCTTCTGTGACGGGAGACCTGGGCCTGGGCCACCAGGGTTTCACAGCCAAGTAGCGCCAGGAGAAAGCTGCCCTCCCAGGAGTGTGGAAAAGCTGTGAGTGGGGTTAAGAAGAGCACCACTGCTCACCGGGACCTGGGACCTCAGCCTGTGCCACAGGGCTCCAAGAGAGAGCTGGTATCCCAGGAGTGCTGATACACCTTCGAGCATAGGCAAAACCACCACTTCTGTTTAAACTCACTGGATCAAGAGTGACCCTTGCAGAGCCGTCAGGGCACAGGAACCGAGGGACCACTGGGGACAAGATCCTTCTGGTTTCTGTCTGTACCCCAGAGCTGACTCTGTGCCACAGCTCTCCAAACCCAAACACCTCTCAGAGAGAGCTGGTCTTCAGGAGCATAAGATACCATAGACAACATTGACACAACAGTAAAGAATATACATAATGCAAAAAGCTCCTAACCCAAAACATCCATGATATCCAGGACACAATGAGAAGACAGAACCTAAGGATAATAGGTATAGAAGAGAGTGAAGATTCCCAACTTAAAGGACCAGTAAATATCTTCAACAAAATCATAGAAGAAAACTTCCCTAACTTAAAGAAAGAGATGAACATAAATATACAAGAAGCTTACAGAACTCCAAATAGATTGGACCAGAAAATAAATTCTTCCC
>JAPYYD010007591.1:0-10144 GCA_028551405.1 Uromys caudimaculatus
GGGGGAGGTCAGGCCCATTGACGCTCTTGCTCCCTCCATGGGGCTGCAAATTCCCTCAGCTCCTTCAGACCTTTCTCCAACTCCTCCATCTGGGACCTCACTCTCAGTCCAGTGGTTACTGTTAAGTGAAACTTGGGCATTCTGAACTTTTGGGCTAATATCCGCTTATCAGTGAGGACATACCATGTTCCCTCTTTTGTGACTGAGTTACCTCGCTCAGGATGATATTTTCAAGTTCCATCCATTTGCCTGCATATTTCATTAAGTCATTGTTTTTAATAGCTGAGTAGTACTCCACTGTGTAAATGTACCACATTTTCTGTATCCATTCCTCTGATGAGGGACATGTTAGGGATAAGTATGCTGAAGACCCCAGAGGAAACTCATCTGAGGCTAACAAGTTGGCCCTCTTAGAGCTGAACCAGAATGCAGCTCATGGTGATTCCTAGGTCCGTTTGCCTACTTCATGAAGAGGAAGGTCTCTGTTAAAAGGTCAACCTTGGCCTTAATGAAATAGCCGTATAATCAGCAATCAGGTGCATCTAGAAATTTGTTTCTTGTATTTGTTCTAGGATTTTCTTGTTCTAAAATGCCCTATTGTGAAAATTGAGATTAGTAGAACAGAGGGAATAATAACAGAAGTATTTATAATGAAACCCAGTCATAATAATGAAAGAAAGTTCCAAAACTCCTGTGTGCTAGGCTCTGAGTTAAGCTCTTTATGGTTATTTACACAGTGACCTTCACAGTAATCTTAAATAGTAAACTGTTACCATTTTCTTTTCCTAATTGGGAAATTGAGGTCAGAGAAACAGCTAGCTGGAATAAGTAGCTCTTTGCAAATCAGGTGATTCCATGTAAGAGCTATGCTATGTTGAGAGATGCAAATAGTTACAAGCTTTTTGATGACAATGTGTGTATGTATATATATATATATATATATATCATATGTATATGTGACATATAGTGTTTATAAATAATATATACAATATCATATATTAAATATAAAATTCTGTGATTTCCCTTTTGCTGATACAAAGGAAAGTTATTAATTTTCAGTGCCTCATCATAATGTGTACCCATAATTCTCAAAATTCTTACTGTCAGTAGTAATCTCACCATGTGTGCTACGAGGCAAGAACATTGTCTACATAGCCATCTGTGTTTGACTAATTTCACATAGTAAAAGTTGTCACCTCTTATTTTATTTTTTTTTCTGCCATCCAAGGCTTCATTCTAAGCATATAACCTCACCTGTGAAGCCATCTGTGATTAGCTACTACCTCGTATTGTCTATATGTTTATTTAGTGTGTTGTGTCTGTTTCTTGCTGGCTTTAGAAATGCATATTTACTATTTCTCTATAGTTTACTGAATATAAGTTTCTGTAGAAGGATCTGTCTAGGTTAACTAGTAGCGCATTGCCCTTGTCCCTTGTCTTTATGTAAAGAAATCCATGTTACACCTCTGACTGCTCAAAGTCATGCACCAGTTGTAGTATGAAGTATTTACAGTAGGTCTAAATAAAACTTAATGTTTTCCTAGGCTTAGAGAAAGTGACCTTTTGGAATGGGGTTCCCTTTGATCCTGAATTAATGTCCTCTGGCTCCTTTTAATATTTTTTATTGACTTTATTAATAAAATGGTTTTAGAAATACTCTAACTATATAGAATCTGCAATGAAGAATATGTTGGGTACATTAATAGCTTTTCTTTGTGTTTCCTAGTGAACTTTAGTTAATAATCTGTCAATTTTGTTTTCCTTTTACATTATTTACTGATTCCCCTACTAAATATTAGGTTCTAGCTGCTGGGATGTGGTTTGCTACTATGGTTATTAGCTTGTTATTCTAGGCTATGATTGCAAGTAGCTAAGTTTCTCAGAGGATCAGATATAATTTGCTACTGTTCAGATAAAATAAATGTCTAATACTGTACAGCCCATGTTCATTCTAAGTGTTATATAACAATTTCTAAGCTTAAACCACAGAAGAGTAAATTCTTGTGGCACAAATTTAAATCTCAAATATTGCCATTTCACAGTACAGTGCTCTTTCTATGATTCACTTCTTTCTTGCCTGCCCACACTCTCTCTCTCTCTGTCGTTGTCTTTGTGTCTTCCTACCATTTTGTTTCTTCCTTGTAGAATAATCAGGGAAATGAATTAAACTCATGTTAGTTTGATCTAATAATACTATTTCTATCTAGAGAATATATTGATCTCTGATGCTTCCATGTGCTACAATGAAAGTAAATATTTGCTAATGTCAATATACTAGTTAAGTTGCCAGTCTGAGGTTGATGCACTTACAAGCTCACATCTACCCTTACACTTAGTGTCTTCACATTTCCTCCTGGGGTGATTAGCTTTTCTGCATTTGTCTGAATGTATGCAGTTTTAGCTTAAAGTCTAGTATTTAAAAAAAAAAATGTTAGACTTAGGTGACAGGATGGATAAAACCATCTTCATGGTTTTATCAAGCTCATACATGAAGTAAGTAATGACCTAAAGTACTTAAGCGTATTTAGCTGTTGAATTTAAATGATGCTCGACCAAAAGCTGGTCTAGGTATATGGGAGAATGGATGAATAAATTAGCATATAGGAAGAGGTTAGGAAATATACCTGCAGCCCAACTAGGATGTGTTACTTGCTCGAGTCCTCGGTACCTTTAGGGCACAACACATCACTTCTGTTTACAGCCATCTATCATGTGTGCTGCTTAAAACTGAATATGAAATTAAACTTGAAGTTTAATTCCCCAGATACCATTCTCACGTCCTGTGTTTTATTTCATGAAATACAATATGTTTATGCAAAAATCTGAATAATGTAATGCCATGATGTTGATTGTTTTCTGTGTTTATTGGCCATTGGTGTGTTTCCTTTGATATAGGGATTCTTTAATCTTTGTTACTTATCCCTTTATCATTTTTTCTAATTGCTGAGTTTTAACATTTTTTTATATATGTTAGATAGAAATTTCATAAATATTTTATCTCAGAATATGATTGGTTTTTCTTATCCTTAAAAATTTCTTTTATAGAGCAGATTTTTAAAATTATAATCAAGTCCATCTCATGGGCTTTTTAAAAATGACTTTGCTGTGATTGTTTTATATAGATAGAACCTTATCATCTGACCCAAGCTCATTATCTTTCAGAGCTTTATAGTTTTTGTCTTAGTTAAGGTTTCCATTGCTACAAAGAGGAAGCAACACAACCAAAGCAACTTGGGGAGGAGAGGGTTTATTTGGCTTCTACTTCCATGGAATTGTTTGTCACCAAAGGGAATTGGGATAGGAAGTCAAACACGGCAGAAACCTGGAGGCAGGACTGGATGCAGATGACATGGAGGGGTACTCCTTACTGACTTGCTCCTCATGCCTTGCTCAGCCTGCTTTTTTTTTTTTTTTTATAGAACCCAGAACCACCAGCCCAGGGATGGCACTACCCACAATAGGCTGGGCCCTCCACCATCAGTCACTAATTAAGAAAATGCCATACAAGCTCACCAAACTAGACCAAACTTACAGAGGCATTTTCTCAGTTGAGGTTTTCGCCTTGCATATGATATTAGCTTGTGTTAAGAGATGTAAAATTAGACATGATAGTTTTGTAAACTTTTTTTTCTAGAATGTTTTTTAATTAAGTACATTTCTAATAGTACATGTATCCATTTTTGAAATGAATATTCTTACTGCATTGGGTTGCCTTTGCTGTATTGCCATTGATTAGTGATTTTTATTTAGTTGTATTTCTGAGCTCTTTATTCTGTCTTTCTTAGCTATCTGTCCCTTTTGAACTACCCAAAATTCTGTAGGTTCATAGTACCAACTGAATTCAGATAGTGCTTGTTTGTGGACTCTGTTCTCCTTCTACACTTTGTTGGCTATTTTTGATCTTCTATCCTTCCCACTTGAACTCCAGAGTCACTGTTGATATCCATAAAACAAGTTTCTGTGATAAGACTACAGGTAGCCAACAGATCAGATTTGGAAAAAATTTTAGTTCTTGGCAGTCTTGAGTCTGCCTATCTGTGAACAAGAATATATTTCCATACATGTTGATCTTTAATTTCTTTCATCTGAAGTTTTTAGTTATTCTCATATAGATATTATAGATATTTTGAAGCTTTATATAGCATTCATTTCTTCTCCCACCTCTATCCTTTCCTTTCTTCATCCCCCCTTCTACCGTTGTGTTTGTTTCATGTCCCTCCTGCCCTCTCTGCTCTCCAGAGAAACAGAGACAATAAGATGTGTCAATTAGATGTGTTTGTTTGCATCTATAGACTTTGGAGAATAACAGTGTATTGAATTCTTTCTTGTGTTTGGCTTATGGTTAGAGTGGAGTATTACAGAGTAATTTTTTGTTTTTTATTTAGTTTGGCAAAGTCTATAGAGCTTGTCTTTTTACAAATTCATAATATCAGCAGGGTTTATCAAACTGTTAGAGTTGATGTTGATCATTTGAATGAGATAAAGTTTGCCAGGCTTTGTGTGGTTGTTGTACACTTTTCTCTGTTCTGTGCTATGTTCTTTGGAGGTTAGCCACTGTGAGCTGTGCATACTTAAGAAATCAACAGTTCTTTTTTTGGAGGGCAGAAGAGCAGCATAACAATTTAAATCCTGCCTGGGGAGTTTGCTTGTTCTTTCCCACTAGTTTATATGCTACATTAATGTTTAGACCTGTAAGCATTTGTTTTATGGTTCAATAGTGATTAACTTTGATGCCCAAAATCTTTTCAACTTAGTGGCTAAGAGTGCTTAGGTTGATTTGATAGCCCTTTGACATTGACATTGCTGTAGGATTTCTTTTCCTGCCCATTCCCCCACTACTTTTTTCCACAGCATTTTCTTAGCATTTGGTACTGAAAAATGTCTTCATTTTTTCTGGTTTCTTGCTTTGTCCTTACATCAGCCAATCTTGCAAAGACTCTAGGTTCTTTTCAGAGAATGATTTTAGTATCTATGTGACAGCCTGGTACTAGATACAGTCACTGCTGCTGAGATGTGACTTAAGGACATCTTCATCTAACAGAACAAAGAAAGAATATTGTATTGATTACTAACTTGAAGATATACATTTGTGTAAGTCATACCACATCCTCAACTCTGTCACCATGTGAATGGTTCTGATCATCTTTCCTTAGTTACCTCTAACCTCTTCAGCGATGATAAACCTGGCTCACTTTTTATCACCAATTTACCAGATAGTATGATGTGTGTGTGTGTGTGTGTGTGTGTGTGTGTATGTGAGACTGTGAGTGTGTGTATGAATGTGTGAAAGTATGAGTGTTGAATGTGTGTACATGTGTGTGAGTGTGCTCAGTGTGTATGTGTATGTGTGTGTGTTTGTGTGTATGTGTTCAGTGTGTGTATGTATGTGCATTTAGGTGTATATGTGAGTATGTGTGGCTTTATTTGTTCTCATCATCCATTTTTGCCTGACAATGTACTAAATAAAGTATGCTGAAGCAATCATCTCTACTCATATTAGAAAGCCGAAACATTTCTATCAGCCTTGACTATTGAAGCAGGCCAGTCCCACTCCCTGGGATTCTCTGGGCTGGAACATCAGCAACAGTAGATGTCCTTAGAAACTAGAAACGACAGTGCTGTTTTAGTAGACTCAGAATTGGTATTGCTTGTAATTACTTCAGAGAAATCGTTTCACTGTACAATTTTCACATAAAAGAAGGAAGATTTGAAAAATATTTTTAATGTAACTAAGTACTGTGGGAAAATAGAAAAAACTGTAATGAAAGAAAAACCAATGGAATTTTGAGAAGATTTTGCCCTTCCTCATTTTTTTCTTTCATTTTAGATGGTAGAGAGAACATAGAAAGAGACTGATAGAGGGTAATTACCTCCATGATCTAATAATTTTGCATTTGTGATTAGATGCAGTAAATTCGGTTCTGAACCCTGCTCCTCCTCCTCCTCTGAACCACTTGGCTCCTGAGGTGATTCTCCCCAGGGGCAGGAGCCAGGCTTCCTTTTCAGTAATTACCTGGAATTATCTAGAGTCCAGCTTTGTGGAAGGAAGTGTAGATTTGGGCATGCATTGCTGGTAACCTGAGTGTTGGGACTGTGTGTGGCTTCAGAGTCTGTCACAGAACTCTTAGAGTGTCTGCCTTTCTCTTCCCTCTTTACAATGCCACTGTAACAGCCAGAAATCCTGCCAAGAAGCACTCATGCTGTCAATAAGTTTTAAAGTTCTTATGTTTGACTAACAGTGAGGTTTTCGGGTTTTGTTTGTTTGTTTGTTCGTTTGTTTTTTGGTTTTTTTAAATCAAGAATATCATGTCCTCTCCTTCAGTAGCCTCAGAAATGTGACACTGATTTGTAGTGGCTAAAATTGTAACTGGAGTGAGAAGTGATGGGCAGGAACTTCAAATATCTGGAATACTTATATTCTAAGTATAAGTAACATTTTATCTTCTTCCAGTGTTGTAAACCTAATATTTACACATGGCTTTTGTTTCCTGACTAAACTTAAAAATAAAAAAAAAAAAAATGATCTTTGGTCATTTGTAGCAGACTAGGCATTGATAGGGCCATTCAGACTGCTTGGTTTGTGGCTGCATATAGATAATTTCAAATCTATGTGTGGTTCCTAAGATAAAACACGTCTCAGAAAGGAATTAATTCCTGCCTTGCTATAGCCACCTGAGACAGGGAGAGGTGCCTGTGTTTTGTCAGTGACTGACAATTAGCCTGATGAAATAAGTCCCTGACCTTTTCCTGTCTCATTGGAGAGACTGGCTCCTGTGAGGACTCCACTGCTCTGAAGAGCCAAGTGCAGGCACCCTCCTCTCATCTCAGGCTCCCAGCTAGCAGAGAGCAGATGCCAGATCCCTCCCTGCTGTTATTCTCTGTGTGACCTTCCTGGCACCCATCTCTTGAAGACTATGAAGTCAGTACCATCCCTAGATAATATCACTGGTCTACATCAAGGTCATGGGTTTAAATGCCCTGAGAAATCATGAAATGCATGGCTGATTGATCACAATACATTGGCAACTACAACAGTTTAGGAAGAGCATATTTCCTTACTCTAAAACACTTGGGCCTGAAATTATTTCTTGGTATCTTTTAAATAGTTATCTTTTCCCAGGGGTGGGTATTAAATATGAGGATTGTATTGTTTTAATCAACGTACTGTATATCATACCTAACTAGTCCCACTGCAGATTTCTCTAAGATGACATCTAATGAATATTCTTCTATTACAGCTTTGTTTTTACATCTCTGTTCAGTTTTTGCCTGTTCTAAACACAATACCTGCCACCATTTATTCCTCTTAAATATGTAAGCTTCCTTAATAAAACAAATCAAAGAATACCAAACAGAAGCTTAGTAGTTTGGCAACATTAGTGCTTATTAGGGAGTCTACTTCTCTGATAAGGAAGCACATTCTGAAATACAACATGGGCGCTGTTGTTTGCTCAGCGTCTCTTTTTGCTGACTATTTAATACTAAGTGGTTTCACAGATCTTTATATCACTGCATTGCAGTCAGTGATTGTTTTTACACTGCATAAAAATTTCATCAGCGACTGGATAAATGGCTCCCTGGGTAAAAATGCTGGCTTTGTAAACATGGGGACCTGAGTTCTCATCGCCAGCAATCATGGCTGTGTGTGTCTGTAACCCAGCACTGGAGACCAGAGACAGACTCCCAAGAGCCAACTTAGCCAAAACAGCAAGCTTCTTCCCGTTCAGTAGGATGCTGGTCATACCATGGGATGGAGGTGATAGAGGGGGGCACACTTTCCTAGTTTGGCTTCCCATGTGGATGCACCTCACATAAGCATCACCACGCTCTCACACCACATACATGCACAAACTCAGAACTCACCATAGGCTCTGCTGTGACGTTTGCTTAGAATGAAAGTTATTAAGTGCATTAAAATCTAGTAGCCAACGTCTTTTGATTATAAAAATTTTTTGTAATTATTTTTTTATTGTAAAAATCTGACTTTTTTTTTTTAAAGCATATAGGCCAATGAGAGATATAGAGAGCAAATGTGGTAGAATTTAAAGAAAGCACCACTGAATAAGTAAATATTTGAAGTTCATCATTCATACTGTATTTGGCTTACATGCACCTAATCTACTTAGAACAGGACAATGAGAGCTCAAAGGACAAACATATCCTAAGTTTGCCTTTTATGCAGCAGAACAAGCTCCAAGTAGAAGATGATCCTAATCCACAAAGCAAAGACATATTATTTTCAACAAACAAGCTTGATAACTTCTCACTTGTGGCAGCAACAGAGGCTTCACTCTCAGAATACTGCCGTCCAGTTCTTGTTTCGCTTTTCCCTCTCTTCCTCTCTCCTGTTTGCTCTTCTCCCACACCTGTTCTAAGGTCCTCCTCCTTTTTCTCCCTCTATTCTTTATTCTTCTCTGCTTCCTTCCCTTTTCTGCCACTCCATAAAATTCCGATTTTTAAGAAATTTATGGGTTTTTTTAAATCTGTGAAATTCAAAATAAGTGACCATAGTTACAAAGAGAAAACACTTGAGACATAGTTTGTAAAATATAAAATACCGCCAATATTAATTTCAGGAACAAAATCAGCCCTCTTTACTCCATGTATCACTTGCTACCCTAGAGAATTCTGTAAGACAGAAGTCATAGTCCCTGATCCTGTCCACCAGTTTGTTGTCTGCTATAGACTCTTTATGTGTTCTGTGGAATCTAACTGGGGAATGTCAGTAGAAGCTGAAGTGGCTCCATAAAAGCCATAAGAGATGAAATGGAGAACTTGTGATGAGTTTACACTCACCTTATAATGGCCTTGAGTGGGAGACAAAGACAGGATTTTTTTTTTTGACCTTTCCAAGAAAAAAATTAATCTTTATTGAAAAGATTTAAATAACTATATGTATCCCTGAGTATACTTACATGACAAAGATATCTCCAGTTCTTTCCTTCCTTCCTTCCTTCCTTCCTTCCTTCCTTCCTTCCTTCCTTCCTTCCTTCCTTCCTTCCTTCCTTCCTTCCTTCCTTCCCTACTTAGTGTGTGTGTTGTGAACATGTGAGGAGGTGTATGCTTAGCCCAGGGGTGGATACTGTCTGTTGTCCTCTATTGCTCTCCACCTATTCCCTTGAGATAGTCTCTAATTGAACTGGCATTTCAGGAAGGCTGAATGGCCATCACACTCCCAGGATCTGCCTTTCCACTCCTCAGCCCTGGAGTCACAGGACACAAGGCCATGCCCAGCTTACAAGATGCTAGTGATCTGGACTCAGGTCCCTGCTTCACAGCAAGCACTCTTAACCATGGGGCCACTCCCCCGGCCACGCCCCTTCCTAATTACATTTTTTTTTTTGATACTTTATTTACATTTCCAATGTCTCCCCCTTTCTAGGTCTCCTCTTTGGAAACCACCTATCCCCCCCTCCCCCACCTCTATGAGGGAATTCTACCTCCCACCCACCTGCCCGCCTACTCCCATATTCCCACCTTGACATAACCCTTTACTGGGGCCTCTCCTCCCCGTGATGGCCAACAAGGCCCTCCTCTGCCACATATGTGGTCCGAACCATAGGTCCCTCCATGTGTATTCTTTGGTTGGTGGTCCAGCCTCTATGAGGACTGGGAGGGTCAGGCCAGTTGACACTGTTGCTCCCTCCATGGGGCTACAGACTCCCTCAGCTCCTTCATTGCCTTCTCCAACTCCTCCATCTGGGACCTTACTCTCAGTCCAGCAGTTACTGTAAAGTGAAACTTCGGTATTCCAAATGTTTGGGCTAATATACACTTATCAGTGAGTACATACCATGTTCGTTCTTTTGTGAATGAGTTACCTCGCTCAGGATGATATTTTCAAGTTCCATCCATTTGCCTGCAAATTTCATTAAATCATTGTTTTTAATAGCTGAGTAGTACTCCATTGTGTAGATGTACCACATTTTCTGTATCGATTCCTCTGATGAGGTACATCTGGGTTGTTTCCAGCTTCTGGCTATTATAAATATGGCTGCTATGAACATAGTGGAGCATGTGTCTTTATTACATGTTGGAGAATCTTCTGGGTATATGCCCAGGACTGGTATAGCTGGGTCCTCAGGTAGTATTATGTCCATTTTTCTGAGGGTCCGCCAAACTGATTTCCAGAGTGGCTGTACCA